>JAODTR010030052.1:0-22069 GCA_025399935.1 Amblyopsis rosae | reverse complement strand
ATCATCAACAGAACAGGTGATTGTGTGTGTGTGTGTGTGTGTGTGTGTGTGTGTGTGTGTGTGTGGAGGGGGGAGGGGGCGTTCTGTGTTAATATTGAGGCTGATCCTCTCCATCACTCAGCATACACCAAACCTGCCCACACCACACAGCTAATGGAGCCCCAGAGGATAGCCCTCTCCTAAAATACTCAGCCAGGCTTATGGCCTTAGGAATAGATTTGCTTCTTTTCTTTTCTTTTTTTTTTTTCTCTCGCCGTCAAACGGTGTTTGTTGTCCTTGACACCAGGAGATGGGTTGGGACCATGTTGTGTTGCGTGGTACAAGCGGGGGAGAGCCCACGTTACGCTGTTTGTCCGTCATCGCACGGACGGCTCTGGGGATCGGAAGGCAGTGCCGTTTTTAGTCTTTAGTCTGGTAGCGTGTCAAGGGCACGCACATGCGCACACATTACTCAACGCGCACGCGTGCACACATTACTCATCACACACATGAATGTACATAAACATTACTGTGTTTTTTTATATATCTATGCATACATATACATATAAAAATATAATTTCCAGCAAAAACATCAATGTGTATTGTAAGCATCTATACACAAGCTTGTATGCGTATATTGTGTATATAAGAAAATTGTGTCACGCATACCCATACATACATAAGAAATGTGGGCTCGGATATTCAATAAGGTCAAGGAGCGGTGTACACCATGTTATCAGTCCTGTGGGAGTGAACTGGGATTATGCTTGAGGAAAGACGGAGAATCACGTCATCTACAATCTATTACTCTCTCCTTAACGAGTCACTACTTTAAGGAACAAGCTTTGGTATGTATTGGTTAATCATCACAGGATTATCTGATATATGATCAGTTCATCCCTACCAAAGACATACCATTAAGACCCAAAAATGGCAAACAAAATGAATTTAACCCATGACTACTCGAATACTTTCCCTACCACAATAGTATTCACTCTGATGGTCATTAAAACACAATCTACTGGTTTTTATTTCCCTCACTACATAGTTTCTCAAATGTTTGAAGCTTTAATTTATGTAGGGATGCCACCAATACGATACTGAGATCAGATATCGGTCCGATACTGACTTAAATAGCTGGATCGGTGTCTGTGAAGGTTGCACAGTTCTAACCGATCCATGGGGCTGATCCAATTCAATTAATTTACACGCGTAGGTCTACTGCATCAGCCATGTCTAACCTACCCAGGCCACACTATCAGCAGCAGGTTTCTAAAATGCATCTAAGTCCTAAAAGAGAAATTGGCTGACATTTACTTTGCTTAACTTAAATCAAAACACTCAAACTATCTAACTAACATTGTAATATTTCATTTCATGTTCATATATAGCCCATTGTAAAATATATAGCCCATGTTACATTATGTTTTACAAAGTTAGGAAAGCAACGTTCAAGCCTGATGATTCCAAGTCTCTTCCTCAGTCACAGTGAGGAATACAACTTAATTTAACACTGGAAATTGGATCGGTATTCTGTATCGACCAATACCCAAAGCATTGTAGTTTCATGCCCCATAAACACACATAGAGGTGTACTGTAGCTACATGTCCCATAAACACCCATAGAGGTGTACTGTAGCTACATGTCCCATAAACACCCATAGGGGTGTACTGTAGCTTCATGTCCCATGGACACCCATAGAGGTGTACTGTAGCTTCATGTCCCATAAACACTCATAGGGGTGTACTGTAGCTTCATGTCCCATGGACACCCATAGAGGTGTACTGTAGCTTCATGTCCCATAAAAAACAATAGAGGTGTACTGTAGCTTCATGTCCCATAAACACGCATAGAGGTGTACTGTAGCTTCATGTCCCATGGACACCCATAGAGGTGTACTGTAGCTTCATGTCCCATGGACACCCATAGGGGTGTACTGTAGCTTCATGTCCCATAAACACCCATAGGGGTGTACTGTAGATTCATGTCCCATAAAAACCCATAGAGGTGTACTGTAGCTTCATGTCCCATGGACACCCATAGGCGTGTACTGTAGCTTCACGTCCCATAAACACCCATAGAGGTGTACTGTAGCTTCATGTCCCATGGACACCCATAGGGGTGTACTGTAGCTTCATGTCCCATGGACACCCATAGAGGTGTACGGTAGCTTCATGTCCCATGGACACCCATAGGGGTGTACTGTAGCTTCACTCCTCCCTGCCATATCATTTGCCGTACATTCTTGCAATTCTCACTGCAGGCATGCCGTGATATGACAAATCGTTATGCACGGAACACATGCCACTACATACGTGGCCAGACTCACACACACACACACACACACACACACACGGCTGATATACTGTTTATGCCTAGGCTGCCTGTGTCGGTCGGTATGCAATGTGACTGGGTGGGGCGCCATCCTCTGCTGCCATCTTTGTCTGAACCGTGTAACGTATGCGGGGCGGTGTGGATCATATTTCCATTAGCCTCGTTGGCTTGGGGGGGGGGTTACTAGAACATGGCGGCTCCCTTGTTAGGGCTGGTGGCAGCGTGGCAGAGCCCTCCTTGTCTGTCTGTCGGCATTCCCGGCGCAGCGGGATGCGGAATGACATCCGTCGAAAGAGGAAGGGGGAAGGATGGAATGACGGGGCCAAAAAAGGAAAAAATCCATATATTATTTCTGTCCGTGTTAAGTTCTTTATATGTATGTGTGTGTGTGTGTATATATGTATATATGTATGTATATATATATATATTTGTGTTTATATATATATGTGTGTGTGTGTGTATGTGTATATATATATATATATATATATATACACACAATTAAAATAAATATTTTGTTCAGTTTTAATATTAAATATGCACTAGATACATTTATATACAAATTGACTACGAATTCTTGTATATTTTACTGCATGTGCAACAGACAGACATTTACAGTCTATTTATTCAAATAAAATGATGAACTGCATATTATTTCATAAACATTTTGCAATGCATTAGGTAATATAAACATAAATTACATTTTCAGATCAGGAATGTATTTTCTTTATGTCAGCCTTGTAATATAAAATTTCATAATATGTAAAGCGCTAACGGAAAGGCCTTATATACATAGATATATAGGCCTTACATACTCTTAAGTGAATTGTCTTCACTGCCACTGTATGCACACAGTTACAGTATATATATATATGTATGAAGCTGCCTTGATTTAGTTTACATTTAAATATATGATGATTATTCATAAATCATATGACATATTTGTAATATACAGTACATTGCAATAAAAAATACTCAGCAATTGCATTTTAGAAAACTGCAACTTGCCATGTCAGCAAAGCAGTCAAACTGCTCATATCTGAAATTTAAGAACTATACATTCCTACAGATATCAATTTAACACAGCTTTGTTCAGCCTGGCATTAGTAGGCACAAGTACAATATAATAGAATAGCCTACATGTTATTTATTGCTTTAATAGAATGGTTTGCCTATTAATCATTCAAATGTCATAGATTATCAGAATAATATATTTGAGAGAAATAGTAGTTATAGTTTCATATATGGTCATTCATTTATATAACTATAGCGTAAACATTAAACTGTATAATAGATAATGACACAAATGTAATACTGTAAAAAATTTATAAGACATTATTTTTGGTCAGCATAAAACCTTTGCAGAAGCGGCCTCCATTGTGTAGCAGTTTCACGTTTTGTATTGACACATTATGCAGCCTCTTCAGTTATCCAGTTATACACATCTGTGTGATCTACAGTATGTAGCTGCATGTACTGTACCTTTTAAAGAAACAGTTATACATATTTCAAGTACAATATGTAGTCTATATCAATGAGTTTTACTGCTAACCAAAATTATAATTCACCCAAACAACATTGTATTGTATTGAGAATTACAGTCTACAACCCCTGGCAAAAATTATGGAATCACAACACTTGTTGTGAGGATGTTCACCCAGGTTCTTTACTTCACGGTAAATTAACACATAACATATACTGTGCAAAATAATTATGTTTAATATCTGAACATTTTGGCTTTATGACACATACCTTAAACAAATTAAATTAAATAATCTTAAGGAATGGCATACTTTTTACCAAATCAAGTAGAGGAAAAAATTATGGAATCACTTGAAGTCGAGGAAAGAATTATGGAATCACCTTGTATTTTCTATTTGTAAAGCAAATACCAGCACAGGTCTGAATATGCAAATTAGTCTGCAGTTAAAAGAGTGCATGCAGACCTTAACGAGCTGTTGGACTTGATTAATGGAAAGGCAACATGACCCCAACAAGAGAGCTGTCAACTGAAACAATGGACAGGATAATCAAACTTCTTCAAGATGGAAATCCAACACGGAGTGTGGCAAAAGATGTTGGTTGTTCCCAGTCAGCTGTGTCTAAAATTTGGTGCAAGTATAAACATAGAAAGGTAATAAAAGGAAAACATACAGGTAGACCACGAAAGACGTCACAGCGGCAAGACAGAAAACTTAAAGCAATATGCATTGAAAATAGAAAATGCACAACAAAACAAATGAAAAACAAATGGGTGGAAACAGGAGTGAATGTCTGTGACAGAACTGTAAGAAATCGACTGAATGAAATGGGATTTACATACAGAAAAGCCAAATGAAAACCGGCACTGACACCTAAACAGAAGAAAACCAGGTTACAGTGGGCCAAAGAGAAGCAATCATGGAGTGTGGATGATTGGATGAAAGTGATATTCAGTGACAAATCACGAATCTGCATTGGCCAAGGAGATGATGCTGGAACCTTTGTCTGGTGTCAAGCCAATGATACATATAAAGATGACTGCCTGAAAAAAACAAGCAAATTTCCCCAATGATTCATGATTTGGGGTTGCATGTCAGGCAAAGGACCAGGGGAGATGGCAATCATTAACTCAAATGTCAATGCACAGGTATACATTCATATTTTGGACACATTTCTGATTACATTGATAGAAAATATGTTGATGTGATGATGAAGTAATTTTCCAGGATGACAATGCATCTTGCCACAGAGCAAAGAGTGTTAAAGCCTTTCAGGAAAGCCATATCACCTCAATGACATGGCCTGCAAACAGTACGGATCTTTATCCGATAGAAAATGTATGGTGGAAATTGAAAAAATGTGTCCATGAGAAGGCTCCATCCTGCAAAGCTGATCTGTCGACCGCTATTCGAGAAAGTTGTAGCCAGCTTGATGGAGAATACTGTGTTTCATTAGTGAAGTCCATGCCTCAAAGAATTCAGGCAGTCATAAAAGCCAGAGGAGGTGCAACAAAGTACTAATTGTGATTTTGTTGCTGTTGATTCCATAATTTTTTCCTTGACCTCAAGTGATTCCATAATTTTTTCCTCTACTTGATTTGGTAAAAAGTATGCCATTACCTAAAATTATTTCATTTAGTTTGTTTAAGGTATGTGTCATGAAGCCAAAATGTTCAGCTATTAAACATAAATTATTTTGTACAGTATATGTTATGTGTTAATTTACTGTGAAGTAAAGAACCTGGGTGAACATCCTCTAAGTGTTGTGATTCCATAATTTTTGCCAGGGGTTGTAGAATATTAATTGAAGATGATGGTCTATTGTTGAGGAATTTCTCTTCAACCTATCCAACCTATAAAAAAAAACTATCAATATGTAATTTGGACATTTATATTGAAACATGGACATTTATATTGAAATAATAATTGATTTAAGACTAAGTGGTGTCAGTAGCGGTGATTAGAACTAATCCCATTCCACCGATGTAATGCTGGTCTCTGTTGAAATCTTCATTTCTGAATGCTCAAGAGCAACAGCAAAACCATCACCTTCACTTAAAATTGTGTCTGTTCCTTCTATTCTAGGTGTCTCTTCTAAATTCTTAGCATCTTCCATTTGAGCCACATCGTGGCTAGCTATTCCTTCTCCTTGGTTGTTTTCCTCTGTACCTTCAAGAGATTCCACTGTATCATTCATCTCTTGAATGCATAGTCTCCTCGGCATCTAACCGCAATTCATGGTCATATTCCTCCTCTCTTTGAACTTGTAATACACGTGTGCCAACACAAACTTCTTTGTATTGGTTCCGAAATGTTTCAGTAGGGATCATTTCTTTCTCTGTTATCTTCATTTGTGTTTCTGGTTGTATGGTTTTTGTTACCTGGGCACCACTTTCAGACACTGGCTTACTGAATGACTCAGTTTGTTGTGCTGATTCTATTGGTTTGGTGCCAGCTTGAATAAGAGCTGTCTGGCCTAAGATGACATCCCACTTTGTTGATTCTAATTGTGTGGCTGGTGCTATGATTTCTGTTACTTAAAAAGCAATCTCAGATAGCTCTGCATATTTCTGACATATGGCTATTTCTGTTATTTCTGTTTGTCTTACTAGATGTACTGATTCTGTTACTTGGACACCAGCTTCTGAAATATGTTTGTTTAAGACACTTTCTAGCTCTTTGATTGGTTCGGTTTTCTCTGTTACCTGAATTTCAACCTCTGACATCTGTTTTAAAGGCTCTACACTTAATATGGCCTCTGGCTCTCTGATTGATTATAGTCTCTCAGTTACCTGAACCCCAATGTCAGACACATCTGTGAGTTTTATAGGTTCAGTTTTCTCTACTAGATGTGATGGAGTGTCTGGAGCTTTTGTTTGGCCAAAATGTATATTATGTTTGAATTCTATTGAAAGGCTAGAAGGGGATTCCACATTCCTTACTGAGGAGATTAATCCGGTGTTTTGAGGTACTGTACTGTCAGAGTTACCGGGTGTAATGACCTGACAGGAATTTCTTTGTAATATTTGCTCTTCCACAAGATTTTGCATAGCTGCTTCTTCAAATGAACATGTTAATTTCAATAATAAATCAACAATAAATGTAAATTTAATTCATTTGTTAGTTCAGTTTTTATTTCTTCCTGATCCTCTTTGGACACTTGGATGGTGACATCTTCTACAACTTCTAAAATGTGTGGCATTTCATTTTCACCCTTTTCTTGTTCAGTTGCAATGGCTGGTTCAGCACTAGAAGGACCTTGTGCTTTTGTTTCAATACATGTCTCCAAACGGATGCCTGTCACTTGTTGAACTTCATGTTCAACCACTTTACACTGTGCACTATCAGGCATCTCACTTTATTTTGCCCCCACACTTTCATCTAGAATTGCAGACGATTCATTATGTAAAGGATCCTCCACTCCTTGTATGTCTGGCCAGTTTGCCGTTTCGTGTTGTGTAACATTGTGTAAAAGTACCTGATTTGCTTCTTCAGTTATTTGCTCCTCGGTCTCTATATTTGCAGAAAGGTTCTCAACTTTTTTGTCCATTGAATGTGCTGTTGGGGATTTTATATCAGGATCTACTACTTTAACACTGATCATCCATCCACTGTATCGAAGTCATGTGCATCACAACCACATTCTCTGTATCTGCTGTCTTAATCATATTATCTTCCACAGTTAGTGGTAGAGTCCTTACAGAATCAGCAACATCTTTGTACTCTTCTTCAGTTACATCTGTTGAAGGTTCAGGAATATCTGAGATTTCTACAATTGATGCAACAGGCATTGAAGCCATGATATATTTTGCATTGCTTGTAATTACTTTTCTCCGTTGGTTGTGCTCAACTTCAATTGCCTCAATTTTAACACCTGTAAGTTCTTTTTATTCTTCAACATTGACTTTATCTGGAGCTTTGGCAATTGCATTTCCAAGTGTCTGGGCGGTACTTTCCTCCAAAGATGCTATGTGAACAGCAGCTATTTGGCCTTCATCACTAATGACAATGTGTTGGGCAACATTGTTGCAATCATTCTCTATGGATTTTTGCTCTTTTTCAACAACTGCTTGCTCGGTCAGTGTAGCAACTTCCTTCTCAACTGCAGTTGTAACTGAGGCAGTCTCTTTTTGTGTGTGTGGGGTTGGACTGTGTTCTTCCACCACCTGTGCCTGTCCTTTCTCTGAAGTCAGTGATACTACATGAAAAGATGTTAATGCCTTTATCACCTCAGGCGTTTGTTCTTCTTTCATTATTGCATCATGTTGATCTTGAGGGTCAATTTCTTGAATGTGTTCTTTCTCCACAAGAGCTTGCTCAGTCAATATAAGAGCTTCCTTCTCAATGTCATCCTTAACCAAGGTATCTATTTCAATGTCAGGTATTGGGATACCTTTTTCATCTGTAACTGAGCCAATTGCATATTCTGTGTCTGGGAATGGAATGTGTTCAGGCGTAAGGTGTTCTTCAAGCGCATGTTCCTCCCCCTCCATATCATTCAGTGATGCTACATGAACATCTGTTAATGCTGGTAATGCCTCTGTCACATCAGGTGTTAGTTTGATTTTCATTACTGCAGTGTGTTTGGGAACTTCACCGGGATCATCCTCTATGGTTGTAGCCTCTTTTGGTTCAGATGCCTGCTCTGTGAATATAGCTGTTTCCTTTATAGCTGATGCAGTACATATATCCTGATCAGATACTGGAAAACGTTCAAATATAGCTTGCTTCTCAGTAACCAGAGCACTACCAGTTTCATAAATATCAGTTATATGAGCCATCATGAATCCTTGCAACTCATTTGAAACTTCAGTTTCTTGTCCTTTGTCCATTGCTAACATTTGTTGATAAATTGTGTTATCTATGGTAAAGTCTTCTTTTTCCATAAGAGCACCCTCTGTGAGTATCACGGTTTGTTCCTCAACATTATCCATAACCAAGGTTACATTTGCAATTTCAGTTACTGGGATGTTTTCAGAAATATTCTGTTCCTTAATAACTTCACCATTAGTTTCAGAATGGTCAGATTCTACACGGGCAGCTACTAATATTTGTAACTGATCTGCCATTATTGACAGTTTTCCTTCTTCCTCAACTGCGTCATTCTGAGGAACTTCTTCAAGGTCATTTTTTTGGACGTGTTCTTTCTCCACAAGAGCTTGCTCAGTCAGTATAAGAGCTTCCTTCACAACATCTTCTTTAACCAAGGTAACAGCATTTTCAGTGTCAAGTACTGGGCTGTTTTTTTCATTTGTAACTGAGCCAGTTGCATATTCTGTGTTTGGAAAGGGCATTTGTTCAGATAGGTGTTCTTCAAGCAGCTGTGCCTCCCTCTCCATATCAGTCAGTGATACGTGAACAGCTGTTAATGCTGGTAATGCCTCTGTCACCTCAGGTGTTTCTCCAGCCACTAATACTTGTAACTCATCTGCCACTTCAGACAGTTTTCCTTCTTCAACTAGAACTTTTTTTAAGACAATTGCATATTCTGTGTCTGGGAATGGAATGTGTTCAGACGCAAGGTGTTCTTCAAGCTCACGTTCCTCCCCCTCTGTATCAGTCAGTGATACGTCATGAACAGCTGTGGTAAAGTCTTCTTTTTCCGTAAGACTATGCTCTGTCAACATGATAGATTCCTTCTCAAAATCATCTATAACTGAGGTGGCAAAATTTTCAGTGTTGGCTACTGGGATGTTTTCAGAAATAATCTGCTCCTCAAGATCTTCAACATTAGTCTCAGCATGAACACATGGTACAGGAGCAGCAACTAATACTTGCATTTCATCTGCAACTTCTGACAGTTTTCCTTCTTCCTTATCTACAACATTCAGAGGAACTTCTTGAGGGTCAATATCTTGGATGTGTTCCTTTTCCACTTGATCTTGCTCAGTCAGTTTAAGAGCTTCCTTCTCAACATCTTTCACAAATGTAACAAATGTTTTCGTATCAAGTACTGGGATGTCTTTTACATTTGTATCTGATCCAGTTCCATATCCTGTGTTTGGAAAGGGAATGTGTTCAGATGTTATGTGTTCTTCAAGCAACCGTGCCTTCCCCTCTGTATCAGTCAGGGATACACGAACAGCTGTCAATGTTGGTAATGCCTCTGTCACCTCATGTGTTTCTCCTCCTTTTATTACTGCAGTGCGTTGGGGAACTTCACTGGAAACATTCTTTATGGTTGTAAGCTCTATTTCTACAGCAGTTTGCTCTATGAATATATCGATTTCCATTGCATCTTCATCTGATGGACTCGGACATTCCTCGTTATGTACTGCAATGTCTTCAGATTTAACTGACTTTTCAGTAACCACAGAACTACATGTTTCAGACATCTCAGTTGCTATATGAGCAATTGTTAAATCTTGCAACTTATCTGTAACTTCAGTTATTTGCCCTTCATTCACATCTGCAATATCTTGAGGAATTATGTTTTCTATCACAAAGTCTTCTCTTTCCACAAGAGGATGCTCTGTGAGTGTTACGGTTTGCTTTTCAACATGATCCATAACAGAGGGGATTACATTTTCAGTGTCAGCTCCTGGAATGTTTTCAGAAATATTCTGCTCCTCAATCATTTCAAAATTACTCTCAGAATGCACAGATGCTAAAGGAGTAGCCACTGATAATTGCTTCTCGTGTGCCACTTCAGACATTTTTCCTTCCTTAGGTTTAACATTCTGATCAACATCTTGACAGTGCTCTGTGCATATTATGGATTTCTTCTCAACATCATCCGTAACTAAGGCAACATCATTTACAGTGTCAGTTACTGGGATGTTTTCAGAAATAATCTGCTTTTCAGCAACATCAACATTACTCTCAGAATGCACAGATGCTACAGGAGCAGCCACTAATACTTGCAAATCATCTGCCACTTCCAACACTTTTCCTTCTTCCTCAACTACAACATTCAGAGGACCTTCTTGAGGGTCAATTTCTTCAATTTGTTCTTTCTCCACAAGAGCTTGTTCAATCAATATAAAGGCTTCATTCTCAACATAATCCTTAACCAGCACAACATTTTCATTGTCAATTACTGGGATATCTTTTTGATTTGTAACTAAGCCAGTTGCATATTCTGTGTCTGGGAATGGAATGTGTTCAGATGTAAGGTGTTCTTCAAGCTCATGTTTCTCCCCCTCTGTATCAGTCAGTGATATGTGAACAGCTGTTAATGCTGGTAATGCCTCTGTCACCTTAGGCGTTTGTTCTGCTTTCATTAATGCAGCATGTTGGGGAACTTCACTGGGATCATCCTCTGTGGTTGTAAGCTTTTTTTCTACAGCAGTTTGCTCTATGTAAATAGCAGTTTCCTTTGTACCTTCAGCTGTAACAGATGCAATAGAATGTTTGTCATTAGGTACTGGGATGTTTTCAGATATAGCTTGCTTATCAATAACTAGAGCACTACTAGTTTCATAAAAAGCAGTTGCTCTATGAGCAATCAGTAATTCTTGCAACTCATTTGTAAAAGAAATACTATGCTCCTCAAGAACTTCAACATTAGTCTCAGCATGTATAGATGCTACAGGAGCAGCCACTAATACTTGCAAATCACCTGCCACTTCAGACAGTTTTCCTTCTTCCTCAACTACAAAATTTAGAGGACGTTCTTGAGGCTCAGTTTCTTTAATGGGTTCTCTCTCCACATAAACTTGGTCAGTTAATTTAAGACCTTCTTTCTCAACATCATCCATAACCAAGGTAACCTTTTCAATGTTAAGTATTTGGGTGTCTTTTTTATTTGTAAATGAGCCAATTGCATATTCTGTGTCTGATAATGAAATGTGTTCAGGTGTAAGGTGTTCTTCAAGCTCATGTTTCTCCCCCTCTGTGACAGTCATTGATTCTACATGAACAGCTGGTAATGCCTCTGTCATCTCAGGTGTTTTCCCTCCTCTCATTACTGCAGTGTTTTGGGGAACTTCACTGGGATCATCCTCTGTGGTTGTAAGTTGTTTTTCAATAGCAATTTGCTCTGTGAATATAACCTTTGCATCTTCATCTGATATAACTTGCTTTTCAGTAACCAGAGCACTACACATTTGAGAAGTCTCACCTGCTATATGAACAATCGTTAAATCTGGCAATTTATTCGTAACTTCAGTTACTTGTCCTTCATCAACTTCTACAACATGTTGAGGAATAGTTAAGGTAACGTATTCTCTTTCCTCAAGAGCATGTTCTGTGGGTGTCACATTTGGTTTCTCAACATCATCCATAGCAGGCAGAACAACATTTTCAATGTCATGTACTGGGATTTTCTTTTCAAGTATTTGAACAGACACTAATACTTGCAAATCATCTGACACTTCAGATAGTTTTCTGTCTTTCTCAAGTAGGGCATTCTGACATACGTCATACAGGTCATTTTCTATGCTAGTGTCTTCTCGTTCCACTAGACCTTGCTCTGTCAGTGTTAGACATTGCTTATTAACTTCATTCACAGTTGGAGAAATTGCATTGTTTGCATCGTGTGATGTGTGTGCACGTGTTACTTGCTGTTCGAATTCCTGAGATATACTGTCCCCTGCATTTTCTATAAATGTGCCCACAGACGCGCATGGCTGTACCACTATTTTGTAAATATAATCTGTTACACTGCTTACTGAAGGCTCTGTCATTAGGACATGTTCAACTTCAGCATCAGTTTCAACATCTAGGGGTGCATCTTCCCTTTCTTCTGTAAAACTAGCTTCAGTTTGATGAGCATCCTGAGTTGGTTCTTCTGTAATTGAACCAATGGCAATGTCTATTTCTATTGCTGGAATGTCCTCTGTTACAAGTATTTCAGCACTGCCCTCGTCTGACTTTACAGTAACTGCTTCAACTTCAGTTGTGTCCACATCTGTTGAAGCTTCAATTATTTTACATATTTTTGCTTCTAGATGTTTGTGGTCTGCAATACATTCCACTATTGGTGAAATATCAGCCTGATGTACTTCATCTACAGCAATTCCAGCAGTATAAAACTCTGTGGTATCCTCAGATACCTGCTCTGAGGAAATTGCGTCAGTGTTTTCCGACAAACATTCTTCTGTCTTGGGTGTTACAGCAATTTTATCAGTTGTTTCAAATTCTTTAGCACTAAGACCAATGGATATAGCTGTTGTTTCCGAATCATTGTGTAGCTCCAATATGGTTTCTTCTTTTTTTGTAGATGTCACTAGTATTTGAGGAGAGGAAGAAGCAGCCATGTTTAGGCCAGTTGTAGTTGTGGCTGCAATTAGGGTAACAGAGATGGCAATTTTATGCAAGCATTCTTCTATTTCCTTGATTTCATATTCTCCTGGTACGGGTGTTGTATTGCCAGATGTTTTTGAAGAATCTGTCAACTGAGAAACGGCTGATATCATCTCTGTTTCATCTGCCAGGGTGATATCTAAAGGCTCTGGAACAGTAACAGCCTCAGATGTTAACTCTATTAAGTCTTCTGCTATAGTGTCATCTCGTATTGCTGCCTCATTTGCTGAACCTAGGGTTGCCATGCTTTCCTCAATTATACCTTCCTCAGGGATATCACTGAGTTGTTGGTGTTTGCTTATGCATTCTGTTGTGTCTTCAACTGCATCATTTGATGCAGGAATGTTGGATGCCATATGTTTCAAAGCATTACTGTCTTGGACCATCTTTACTTCAGCTTGATTAGGGAGGTCTACCTCTGTGATCTGTTTAGAATGGTCTCTTTGGGCTTCGTGGTCTTCTGGATTTATAGGATATTCTATGACTACCTGGGTTTGTATTTGATCCACTGGCTCATTAAAATCAGACAAAGGAACAACTGCTGGGGTCTCTGAGTCTTCATCTGATTCAATGCCCCTGTCAGCTTCGTCTGAGGATACCTGGTCTTGTTTTTCAGCTGACCTTCTTTTTTTGCGTCCAGGGAGAAGTTTCTTTATTGAACAAGAGTCATCATCTTTGTTAATCTCACCATCAGATATCACTTGATCTTTGCTTTCCTCCCCTTTGGCTTTCCGTTTTGGGGTGACAAGTTTTTTAAACGACTTCCATGTTGACCCTCCATCGACCTCTGATATTTCTTCTGTTAAATGTCCATCTCCTTCATGAGAACATTCCAGCGGAGACTCTGCAGCATGTCTAGATTCTTTGTTTGGCCTGTAATCAGCTCCCTCATTTTGATTCACATCATCAGAGTCAGAGGTTTTTCCGCTCCTTTTCCTTCCGGAACGGCACAAGAGAGCTTCCCAGGAAACGGTTGAATCTTTTCTTCTTTTGGTATCTTCTGTGCTACCATCTGTTATTTGTTCTTCCTCAGTTGGCTTTGGTTCAACTAATGTGCCAACAATTATCGGATCCTCATTGGTCAGAGAACTCTTTTTCAAATGCCTTTTAGGAGTTACAAGCTTTTTGAAGGATGCCCAAGCACCTCCTTCCTCTTGTGTTAGCTCTTGATTAGCTTGGCATTCTGCCGGACTGTGCTCTCTTTGACCCTCTGTTGACTCAGTAGAGGACATTAGTTGCTCTGAAACGTTCACCACTAAATTCTCACAACTGTCAGACAGCTTTGATTCACTTAACTTCCTTTGTGACTGCTTTTTAAAACTAGACCCAGATAGCATCTTTTTTAGAGGACTACCTTGAACTTTGACTTTCTCTTGAGAACTCAAATATTCTTGCTCATTGACAGTTATATAAGAAGCATTTTTTGATGTTGCATTTTCCTTTTCATCCTTAAAATCTGCAGCTGTTGGAACACTTTCATAAACCTTGTGTCTTGTCTGCTCTTGGTCATGTTCAGTTTGATCATCTTTATATTTTGCTAGTTCCTTATCAATGGTTTCAACTTTGGAGTTTTCCATATTTGAATGCTTATTCTTCTTTTTCCGTAAACCAGAAAAGATCCCTGTTGTGAAGAACTTTTTAACCAGATAAATGACCTCTTCATCAGGACTGATTTGTGACATGGCACCTTCTTTCTCGGGGGCAGTGTATACACCAGCTGTTGTTTCCTCTTTACGTACGGATCCTTCTCCCTCTTCCACTCCATCTAAGTGAACTTGTTCAGTTACTTCTGTGACTTCTGCTTTTTTCCCCTCTGCCTTCTCCTGAATGTCCTCAGATGTTATATCTGTCATTGTAGGGCATGATGTTGAGTCGTTATCAAGGGTTTCTTGTGCTGTGTTCAGGTCAGCACTATGTTCAACATTTTCACTCGTAGTATCGTCAGTGGTCTCTCTGGCGTTATCTGGGCTGCTTGGTTCTCCCTCCATTGTATCTACAGGTGCATCAGACCTTACATCAGTAAGATCTGATGTTTCAGGTTTTGCATCTGAGTTTCTCTTAACTGTCAGTTTCAAACCAAAGTTTTTTAAAAATGTCTTAAAACCATCATTAATTTCATTCAGCGTTGCCTCTGTTTCTGTCACATTTGTTGGTTCAGGCTCTGCATCTGGCATTTTCTTTATGTTTATCTCTACTGTTTCTAATGTTTTGTCATCTTTAAGTGGTTTTTCAATCTCTAGAGACTCTTCTTCTGGAGTAACAATGACTGGACTTTTGCCATGTGCTGAGAAAGATAAACAAAACAATGAAACATTTACTTTAAATGTATACTATACTGTATCTTGATATAAGACTGATGAATATGAAATAATATAAAGTTACAAACTATATAGGCCTACTTACCATCTGCAACAATGTCATCCTCAAAATTATCATTTACTCCTGCTATGGGGTCTTCTGTTTTTCCAGTCAGCACAGCTATCTGTGCATTATTATGGAAAGGGTGAAAAAAAGAAAAAGAAATACAATGTTTCCTCTTTCAGCATAAGCAACAGTAAAGCTTTGTGGGATGGATGAAGTTAAATGGCTTTTCAAATGAGCAATATAAAATATTTCACAATGAAACTGTATTATCATTAAATGACTGTAAATATGTTAACATCACAATAGCAAAGGAAAGTATTCTTCATATAGATGACAAAATACAGACACTACTTTTTGTCTTTATGTCAATAAGCTTTGTTCATTCAAAAATATTTAAAGAAACAAGATTAAAGGCAGGGTCTGTCATTCTTGAGAACACTTGCTAACTTTAAATTAAAATCAAAACACAATCACTCCTCCCTTCAATATCATATAGGGTGCTCCCTATGTGCCCCACACATTGGAAACACAATGCAAAGCCTACAGCATTGTTGTTGTGAGTGGTGTTCGCCACTTTGTTTGTGTTCCTATTTACGGAGCCAGGGCTGTGTAGACGTACAGTACCTTATACTTTTTTTCAGGATGCACAGAGAACAGTAAGCTAGTGAAATGTGAGGAGATATTTGGTGAATTTGACAAAAGGTGCATTAGCATTCAATCGCAGACTATACTTTTATGTCCTGAAAGGCTCAAACTTTCCCAAATATTCAAAATAAGGTTAACTGGTAAATTAGGAACAGAAAGTATTGGAAGCAGTCACACACAACAATAGTTGTAGAGGTGCCAGGGAATCTAAGTTTACAATAGAAAAGCAATGTTGCTTTATTATTTGTTTACCTTTACTTCAAAACAACAGTGCCATTGCTGTATTGAAATATATTTTAACATAATGATAATACTCTCTAAAGCATTTGCATGGAATGGAAATTTTTGTCACAGCATGATGAATTAGTGTCTTAGTGTGAATGATTTTATTTTAACCAAGCAAGTGAAGCAACCATGCTCTCAGACAGCATTAATAAACATATTTGCAACTGATTTACTAGTAAGGAGAGGATTACAGACCCAATCTTATGACTCTCAGTTGAGCGCAATGTCAATCAGAGTTTATCAGAGAAAATGAATTTTGCTTGTAATAAGATTCATCTTTTCCACCTTTATAGGCTATAAGCTATATGATTAATAAAGAAATACTCCAGCTCACATTCCCGAAAGACAAATTTTTCTAATTGACTTCCTGCTTAGCACTGCAAAGCTATCATGTCATACAAAGAAAATCGATGTAGCTTGATACATAATGCTGCAAAGGGGAAATTGCATCTCTCCCTTGAGATAAGAGGTACAGGCTTCTTAAGTTCCTCTCAGAATGGAAGGCCATATTGTAATTATACACCTCTTTGCTTGTTCATCTATAAATCCTATATGATCCAAATCATTACTAAATTTTTTATTTATATGCTCTTTAATGTAATAAACGGTCTGGTGGTCATGCCACCTCAAATAACTTACATTTGAAACAAAATTCTATTTCAAACAAAATAGTTGATAAAGCTGCTCAATCTGTAACTATAGGCCCTAAATAAAGTTTTAAATGGCATTTTATAAAATAGCATAAATATAAATGTATACAAAAACTTAATGGACCACCATCAATCCAAGATCCCTATTGATTAAGTTAATGGAAACACTGGCATGCAGCGCAGTTATCCGCAACGATAGACTACAATGCAAAAACAGCAATCTGAGCATATTGTGTGGCACTGTATACTGTAGGCTTAATTCCTAAAGCAACATATGGAGTCACGGTTGTAATTTCTAATTCGTGACCTATACTGTAAGCCACAAACAAATGTATTGCATTTACATTATTTGGTTATCATTCCGATTAGTGATGCTTAAGTCCGTTTTTAATTCAAATATAGTCCAGCATAAAACTAATCGGCTAATCTTACTTTGCCTTCAGCGATCTCCTCTCTAGGAACAATGTCCACATGGGCACTTTCCTCATCGGTCGTCGCATCCTCATTGACGTCCCTTTCCGCAGATTGCGTGTCTCCCATTATTAGAAGGCTACGGAAAGTCTCTGTATGCAACTAGCCTATTGTGTAAAATACCCGAAATTCGCACGAGCAGTGGGCAGCCAGAGTGTCTTAAATGCAGAGAGCTCAAATGGTGCAGGTTGGCTCTTGAAAACTATTTTACATTACACCTCCCTGCAGAGTCACATGAAAGTCTGACCGGCTCCGGCACGCCTTCACTGCATCAAAATTGCGGAAGGCTAATAACATTCCCTGTCCTCCAGATCAGTCATTATCCCAGCACGATGTTGGGCCATACACGCAATGCTCAGTGTTAGCTTCAGGGAACAGTTTTTGGGAATAGTCTGGGAAAATACAAGGTGTAAACAACGGGGGAAATCCTGACTCTTGGCTTAGATGGGGTTGTTTTCACATGATATCCACCAGCAAATTGTGAAAACAAATAATTATGTTGTGGTTAGAACTGATTTGTTAAAGCTTAAAGTTATATAACTGCTACAATGTTGAAATCAGTGTGTTTCATTTTCAGATGACAGTTTAAAGCTTACAAGAGAATACTTAAAAGTAATTATTTTGTAAAAAATATGTAGCAATTGCTTACATTTAGGCCAACATCTGTTAGCATTTGACATTTAAAAGTTCTAAATTATAAAATGTAAGATCTATTTTTATGTAGGATTATTTATATTTACATGGTTATTATCAGCATTGTTGATGATGATGATGATGATGATGGTGATGATGAAGACAATCATCAACAATACTAATTATTGTTGTTGAAATTCTTATTATTTTATATTGTATTATTTATTTATGCATATTGCCCTTGGAGTCATACTGATTCTATTTTGAACTTGTCCTTTATGGTCTTCCAAGATTAAGATGGGAGGGTTGTTTTGGAAGTGAGGAGGGATGTTTGTTAAAAGACAAATAGACAGGACATATAGCAAAAATTGTATATGATGCATCTGTCCTTCAATTAAAAACACAAATGGGGGAAAAGATGGAACACAATGTGTTGCATTGAGACTTATCAAAGTCTCAATATGAATAAAATTAGCTAGCTAAATAGATATCTAGCTAATCTATTTAGCATTTCTGCCATGACTCAGAAATTTACTGTATATTGGCAATGGATCTTGGGTACCAGAGCCTGGACCATTAATCCCATTGGAATCATTCCTAAAACAACTTTGTGTTGATTACTTCCTTTGTTTAAAATGATGTCTACTGTGTGTTCTACTGTAAATCAGATGTCAGAGATGCTCATGAGGAGCTTGTGGCAGCTCAGCAGCATCTCAAACAAATGCTCAGTGGGCCACATACACAGAGAGGCTGGGTTACAACATACTGTAAACGGGGGTGTGATTTAATTCTCTGCTCAGGATGCTACATATATATTCATGTTTAAAGTATTGTTATGAACATCTTTAAAGGGGACACCTTGATTAGTGTGTAGATTAGAAATATACTTGTGGTGGAAATCAGTGCTATTGTAGCATTTTTATATTTGAACTGGGACATCATCAGCTCCCAATCGATAGATCTTGGTGTTAAGTCTTATACGTGTATCCCTAGTTATCCCTATTTTTTTAATGGTGCACCTATTACATTTTATGAAACATTGATCTTGAGAGCAGAAAATAAATGATCTAACACCATTAGCATAAATAAAAGTCTGAATAATACAAATATCTTGTATCATTGCATTCCTTAAAAATTATGATACAATATTTATAGCATATAAAACATGTATAGCATATGTACTTATTGGCTAAATCAATAGAACTAATAAAATGTAGACAACAGTTGAAAACATTAAATAAAACAGCAAAAGAAGATTTGAGAGTGCTGTAAAATATTCACTTGAAAATGGAAATCAACCATACAAAACAAATATTACTCAGGAATAACCTTTATCATTTTGCGATTAAACGGACATGTGCAAGCATATCACGAATAGACTACAAACAACCACACATTGAGTGGTCTGAAGCAGTTGTCATCATGTCTTTGTAGTTTCTTTGATAATTTAATGTTTTTAACTGGTCATGGAAAAAGAGCATGAACTTTAGACTCATTCTTCAGGGTCTTCATTTAGCACAGATATGTTTTGTGGCATGAACTCTTACATTGGCATCATGGATCAACCTGGGATTTTTTTAATTGGGTAAAGGGGTTACAATGTTATTGTCTATCAACTAAAAGGTAATGGTTGAAAATCCAAACCCATTTATTTGAATTTTATTTGAATTATTTAAAATACATATTACACATATTCCATATTAAAATTAATATCTTGCTTTTGAACTTAGATATTTTTCGATGTAGAAACGCTAAAGATGCCTGCCAAAGAGTTTTTAGTTTTAAAGGTCTGAGTGCCTGAATTTATATAGCAACTAACCAAGGAAATAATCTGTGAGAGGAAATATGAGCCAGTTAAAAATGAAATGCTGGTCTGTTTTCATAAGTATGCTATCTAGGGCAACCAACCGGTAATCCTTTAATGAATGATGGCACTACAGTACATTGGAGATATGTTTCTTTAGAAGAACAACAGCAAACCAAAACATAAACTTAAAACACAAAACCTGAATACAGAGACTTCTCTAAACACATGACAAACATCTATGATAATTAGATCAATTGCTCCAGGACAGTTTCTGTGCAAATCTCTGTGCTGAGGTAATACGTTGTATTAACTATGTTTGAGTAACTGAAAACAGCTGATGTTTTCTCCAATCATTGGCTTACAGTATATTACCCACCATGCATTAATTCATTGGAAGCTTCTAAAAAACAACTGCATGTCCTCATGTTTTACAGATACAGTATATGGACACGAGCTGGACGCTGGCCTCACATTAGAGATGCTAAGCTATGAAATATTGTGAATTCATGCACTCCTTTTTGTAGTAAGAAGCTTGTTATCACTCCACTGCTGGACAAACTGGATACCGAATCTGATTAAACATGCAATGCAATAGAAAGTTTCCTATCAACACCAGTAATACAAACATTGTATTTAATGTGGATCATGTTTGCCAAAAGAGCATGTTAGGAGTGAGAAAGGTATACATATGTAAACAGAAAACCTATTTAATTAGCTATATCTAATTAAAAAGCAAAGGCAGCTTTGTTCGTTCAAAATTCAAATTGTAAAATGCAGTATATGCATGCTCTCTAGTCAGTTACAGTAGCCTATATAATTGGTAGTACATAGTACATCGTACAATACATATAAAACAAATAGTGCCCAGATGTAGGCCTACAATTAATGTATCTGATAAAATAAACAAATCCAAAACTACTCATTACAGTATGTAATGATCAGTAAAGTTTACATATGACCGGATATAACAACAACTGATACAAATATGGAGTCAGGTAAATTCCTGGATGCCACCAATGACACCCTGGCAACCAACATGGTGGCGTTGCTGAGATGTTGACAACACACAGCAGGCCTCGTTAAGTTTGTTGTTGAGTTGAGGCTTCTTAGATTTGAACAACTGCTCATGCAGTACGGTAGTATCTAACTAGATTTAAACAAATAACAAAGCCTAACTAAATACATTTCACGTGATTGTGGGTGTTAAATTGACTCGGACACTCATGATTATTTACGCAGTTTTTTTTAACTCAAATAACGGACACATTTCAGAATACAGATAGATAGCCTGCCTTGTCATAGTATTATGGAGCCCCCTATGGATCTAAGAAGGAACTGTTCACAAGCCTCACACAATACTTAATATTTCGTTTTGGTAAAACAATAACTACATAAATTAAATCAATGTCTGTACTGCATTCATATGCTTTGACATTATGTATACATTATAGGACTATGTATGAACATCAGAATTAAAGGTAACTTGCTGTGTCATTATTCTTCAGTTTAGGCTAGAATAAATAAAATACTTAATGTTGATGGGTATTCAAATTCAAAGTATTATGAGGCTACAAAACACAAGCCAATATGTAGTGTGGTAAAGTGGTATAGTTTATATGTTGTTACATCCTTGTGAGTCTTTGTCAGACATACACTTTTTATAGCTTTTCATTTACTCATCTGAGGAATGTGTTTAATTCGAACACAACTCTGCAAAGAAAATCCCCTATGACTATCCTAGCACATGACTTAACCAACCTAATATAGACCAATGGAAATTACTAATCATACTGTATATATATATATATCACTACTGGCTATGGAAAATACAGCATCGTGCAATGACTTTCTGTCTTTAATAGATCACCATCCTTGTTACAATACCGTGGTTCAGACATCAAAGACCAGTAACATCCATCCATCCATCCATCTTCATCCGCTTATCCAGAGCTGGTTCGCGGGGGCAGCAGCTCCAGCAGGGGACCCCAAACCTCCCTTTCCCGAGCCACACTGGAAAGCACTGACTGGGGGATCCCGAGGCGTTCCCAGGCCAGTGTGGAGATATAATCTCTCCACCTAGTCATGGGTCTTCCCTGAGACCTCCTCCCAGCTGGACGTGCCTGGAACACCTCCCAAGGGAGGCGCCCAGGGGGCATCCTTACCAGATGCCCGTACC
>JAODTR010030041.1:0-22069 GCA_025399935.1 Amblyopsis rosae | reverse complement strand
AGAAATATTGTTTTCAGTTTAGCTCGAAGTTGAGTGAAGTAAGTAAGTTGAATAAACCTGCCTTTACAGTAAGTACTGTATATTTCATATTATTATGATAACATGGCTGCGTTACCTTAGCTGGATGGAATGAGGAAAGTTGCTTGCAGGAATATTAAAAATTGTTTAAACATAAATTACTATAGACAGAAGAGTCTGTTGTATTACTCAATGGGAAGGTTAGACCAGCTTTTAAACATGGAAGTAAGAAACTCTTCTGTCATTTCATTTGTCATCAATTGCTTCCCAAAATGTGTTCAAATGCCAAAACATTTAATCTATTTTGCCCATGCCATGCCCATACTGCATTATCTAGACAATATACATAGGCTATCTATTTCAGATCTAGGTCACAAGGTATTACAGAGCACAGTGTTAACAGAAGTAATAAAAGTAATGGTAAAATGAACAGCTTTCATTTGAAAAAGCATAGATTTTCGGTCATGACCGAAAGAACAAGATCAAGGGTACAAGTGGCCGAAATGGGTTTTCTCAGGTGGCTGGCTTCTCCCTTAGAGATAGGGTGAGAAGCTCAGCTATCCGTGTTGAACTCGGAGTAGAGCCGCTACTCCTTCGTGGTGAAAGGAGCCAGTTGAGGTGGTATATGCATCTGGTAAGGATGCCCCCTGGATGCCTCCCTTGGGAGGTGTTCCAGGCACGTCCAGCTGGGAGGAGGCCTCGGGGAAGACCCAGGACTAGGTGGAGAGATTATATCTCCACACTGGCCTGGGAATGCCTCTGGAAACCTAGATTTACTAACCCTAGATTAAGACTAAACCAGGATTAATGTAATTCATGTGTACAACGCAGCTTTAATGTCACAACTAAACATTTGATTTGATGGTTAAATTAGAATAGTTCTTACGCCAGGACCACCCAAAATATAAAGCATACTGTTACTATATGTTTGGTAGTGTGGTTCTGGTCTGGAGCACCTCACCGCCCAACCCCCTGCCTAACATTGCAAAGATTCAAGGTGGAGCTGGAGTGACCAGTGTTGGGCAGTACTGTAATGTTATAACTTTTTCCAATAACTAGTAGTGTAACTAATTACTATTTCCAAAACGGCAATAATATCCAAAATACTAATCCAAGTAATGCTGCTTTCCTTAGTTACAAGAACAAGATATCTGGTCCTAGCAATCTTAGGATAGGCTAATTGAACCAACCTGTCCAATCACCTGGTTTGAGAGACTGCAATGTTTTCAATTTGGCTGATTGTTGACTCCAAAGGTTAATTAATGTTACAATAAAGAGGATTACATTCTAAAATGAGCTGGCTACACAGGTTGTAATTTTTCGGAAGGGCCGAGGCAGAGTAGTACATGTCAAAGTTATAAACTAATGTAATGAGTAACGTAACTAATTATTTTTTATACCCAGTATAATAACAAGTAAAGTAATAATATACATTTTTGAAGGAGTAATAAGTAAATAAATAGTTACTTATTACAATTCCTGAGTAACTTGTCCAACACTGGTGTTGCAGGAGGTAGCTATACGTGTGCTGTTGTAGCTGTACAATTAAAGTGCAGCTAAATAAATGAGCGTGTGGGTATTTGAAAGTTTAAAGTTGTTTATAGACTGGACAGTGTCTTAGTCAGCTAAACCACCAGATTGACTACTGTATCTGACCTGAAGCTGAACTAACAAAATGGTTTAAGGTCCTCTATCATTGAAAATATATTGAATATTTTCCCTTCAACTGAACGTTCGGTTTCATTTGATGTCGCACTTGCACAGGTTTAACACTGAGTGGTAGTGGCAGCATCGGTCGGAGGTGATTGGTTACAATCCAGAAATTATGTCACACCTGGGGACAAAACTGGCATGTTTTATCCAATCATTGTTCAAAGAGGAATTACATGTTTTGACGTTTGTAAAATGAGTCTAGCAAGCCTTTTCTCCTCCCTTCAGACATCACAATAAAACACACAACTGGATGATTTGGGAAGAATACCCATAGACTAATAGACCATATCTTGTTCAAAAACTAATCTGTAATGTAAAGTCTCAAAACACAGACATTATTGTAGACACTATGGTAAGTTTAAGATGTTACAGGTGCAAGGGCGAAATGCATATGGGTGTAACGGATACATTAGCATTCCCCACATACATACACACATTTCTTGACCCTCAGACAAATATAGTTATGAACATGCTCACCATAAGTATACACCCAAACCTATGGACCATAAATCTCACGACTGTCCGTAGAGCACGGTTCTCAGAGTCACACTGCAGCTCCCCCTTCATATCTTACTGTAGCACATGTCTCGATGAGCCAATGATTCATGCGGGATTATTGTTCTCGCCATGCACCAACTGTTCTGTCTCACAGTTTTATGTTTGTTTTCTTGTCAGGGTTGTTGCATACTTGTAAAGTTGTTTCACAGGAACATAGGAGTCTATCGCTTGCTGTGCCCGGACTGTTCTTTTCTACTCCTGCGACACACTCAATGATACATGCACAAACACAGCCACACATGCATACTTGTACAGTACACACACATTCATATGTTAGTTATGCTAGTTAGTTATGCTAGTTCCTGCAGGCTGTTTGTTGTTGTTCTCTTGTGCATTATTTTTGCAGGATTTACACAATGAACATGTACTCTATATAAATACATAACACTAGACAGTGAAAATCATTATGCTACAAAAATACTAATTAATATTAGGGATGGCACGATCCAGTTTTTTCAGTGCCGATACCAATACAGATACCGGCACTTTGGGAATCGATCCGATTCTAGTGAAAAATTAAGTTTTAAGTTAAGCCAATCTCTATTTTAGGACTTGATGCAAGATGCATTTTAGAAACCTGCTGCTGATAGTGTGGCCTGGGTAGGTTAGATATGGCTGATCCTTGACAGTAGACCTACGCATGTAAATTAATTGAATTGGATCGTTTACAACTGTCCAACTGTCCAACTGTCCAGGAACTTAAGTCAGTATCGCACCGATTTCCGATCTCAGTATCGTATCCATGCCATCCCTAATTCATATTAAAATATAATTTGACCAACTAGGCTTGATCCATACATTTAGTCTGACAGCAATGAGCTATGCTTACTGTAGTATGAGCAAATTAGATAATGGTGGAGCACTTTAACCGTCATTTGAGCAATTGGGCAAAACTGTCAAATGGAAGCACAGATGCGACTCTTGCAACTCCCTCTAATGCGAGGCTGGAAATTATCGTTGTGATCGCAGCCCATTAATGTTTTATGCAGCTTCTTGTCACATAGGAGACGTGCGCTTGTGTGTTTTTGTACTTGCTTCTTGGCAGTAGTCGCCATGGTGATCAGAGGTTCTCCTGATCATGCCAGTGGGGTGCACCAATGTCTAGGCCAGCTACACCCACACACGCACAAACGCACACGCACAAGCACACACACACACACACACACACACACTGAGAGGGTTAGGTGCCACTGGCAGATGGATAGTAGCACAACATGTTCTTGTGGTATATTCTACAGTTCTGCTAAAACTGAACAACTGAGGGTCACACACACACACACGCATACGCGCGCGCACTCACACACACACACACGCATGCGCACGCACACACGCACACTCACACACCTTGAATAATTTATGAAAGTCGTCCCTACCATTGTTACGTCTCAGCGGTCAGCGGGTTAGCGTTCGTATGCTAGTACATGTGGTTTGTGTGGCTGACGGGGACTCCAGCACTGTGGCAGAATGGGATATACTGTAGGATGTGTGAACGTAGGGTCAGATTCTAGAGGTGAGCATCACAAATAAAGAGAAAGCAGTGAGAGTAAGATCAGGCAGCGTGGTGGTCTCCTCCCAAGCTGTAACAGCTAGCAGATGGTGTCCTCTAGCACGAAGGACTAAGAGAATAAAGGGACACTGATTTAGTTTCCACATACGCACACACACACACACACACACACACACACGCATACATACACACACACAAACTGATCCTATGAGCTAGGTGTAAATGGTTCAGAGGGCTCTTGGGAACGTTTTAATATCATTTAGTTACAAGAGGAAAGGAGGTTCTCTGGAGAAAGCATTTCATCAGGGACTCACCTCCTTATTCAGATAGATGTTCTCTCCTTCTGACGTGGGCTTTTACGGGCGGGCCTGCAGATGGAGCAGGCAGCCAGCCAGGCTGTGTGCGTGTGTGTGTGTGTGTTGATCATTTACACATTTAACGAGTAACTCATATACTGAGAACATACCGTACCATGACCCTCTTCAGAGAAATAGGTAATTTACATAAGCAGGCCCAGAACAATACAAAATACACTATATTGTATACTATTGCGCCCCATAAATCATTAAGCAACTTTTATTTTATCTTAACATTTTTACTTTAAACCTTTAGATTTCCTGGTTAACTAAGGCAGTACAGATACTGTATGAGGTTAGATTAATATTGCAACAGGTCAAAGGTTGTTCAAAAGATATTGCATGCTTCCTCGCTGTCTGTATAGTTATTCTCATACAATTAGACCAGTGATAAGTGCACTTAGTCAGGCTATAACTGGAGTATGGCAAGGGCTTCAATAAATCACAAAGCCCCAAGATGGATCCCTGAGGTACTCCATCACTGCAGAATGTATACTTACAGTATGTCACAGGACCCTGCTTCAACCTCTATATTATTCCAAAAAGAGAAGGTGGAGATTTAGTGGGTCAGAAGCGGTCATATTGTTATCTTTTAAGTATAGTTAGTGATTATAAGATAATATACTTATTACGGTCTGCTAGCTGCTCGTTCTGTGTGCGTGCTAAACAAATGATCTGTTGTTACTACACGGCACTGTAAATGGGACCACAAACAAAGTAAAACACATCAATAGCCTTCGGAATGCATTTACAATGTGTGGGGCAGAGCTTCTAAGGGAGATGGCATTGAAGGGAAGGGTGTTTTTGTTTTGATCAAGAATGACTGACTAAAGGTGCTTTTATTGTCACATAAAAATAAAGAAGAAGATGGGGAACATGCACGCAGAAATGGCGGGATGACAAGGTTTCGTACCCGGGACATTGTTGCCGTGAGGCAACAGTGCTTTGCACTGTGCCACCGTGTTCATTGTGTTTAAAGGTCATCACAGTGCAATAGGTAGCAATCTAATTACATTATTGGCCATTACACTTGATGCAGCACATGAGCTAATCTCAGTGGCAGGACACATCATAGGCAGTGTGTGAGTTTGCACGTCTGCAAATGCATGTGTGTTTGTGTGTGTACTTTGAGTTGTTGTATACTATCTGTTGAGTCAATATTTGATTACAGATATGGGAGTGATTTAATATCACATGATAGTACTGTAATTTCTATATCAACAGACTGGAAGGTTAAGTATAATGTGCGTCCGTGTGTGCGTGTGCTTGTGTGTGTGTTTACTAAAAAGGTTTCCTAATACTCTCATTTGCAACATATTAGACGGGGCCATGGAATTTCTCTGCTGTTATCCCACACTGGTATATAACTGAATGAAGATTTTGCAATGATCTTTTGACATTATGTTCTATCCTACGCAAACAGAGCCGGAGAGAAGAACATATTTGGTAATCATCCAGTAGTCTGGGAGGTGTTTTTTTTTTAACAGGTATATTCAGTCTCTATGTGACTATATTGATGGGATGTGCCTGTTTCTGATCAGTATAGATTGTGTTCTGTGTCTGTGTGACCAGTATATACTGGGATGTGTATGGCCAGTATAGACTAGGATTCACGCCTGTATGGCCTGTATGGACAGCTTTCTATTACACTGTTTATGTTCTATTCTAGGAACATCTTAATTGCAGTCTGTTTATCGTGGTCAACTCTCTGTGGTTCAGGGTTGTGTTTAACCACTGCTACTGCCTCATGTTAACCCCCCCGCCTCTCTCTCTCTCTCTCTCTCTCTCTCTCTCTCTCTCTCTCTCTTTCTCTGACAGTGAGTGAATCAGCCCTTTCTGCTCTCTACACCCCTGGAGTCCTGCGTGGTGATATGGAGCTGTTTCTGTTGCCCACCAAAATAAATTTGCTTTAATGCCTCAGATATCGGGTTTCTCTCTCTCTCTCTCTCTCTCTCTCTATCCCTTACTCTGGTTTATTATATTTTATCTTTTAAAACATTTCCTGTTACTTTACTTTAAATTCTTGTTTTTTTTAAACCATTTTGTTATTTTCCATAAATGCTGTCTTGCTCATTTCCTGCTCTTACCCACTGTGGTGGACAGGCCTGCAATAAAATGAATGGCATAATTAGAATCATGCACTTGTAATTGGCTCTTTCCCAGATCCATTCATAATCACTCTATTTAAAAATGACGGCCTTTCAGGGCTGTCTTAGCATGTGCACGTGTATGTGTATGTGAGTGTGTGCATCACCGGAGGCAAAAGTGTGAAATGAAGCTCACTAGCCTGCAGAAAAAGCAAAGCAAAAACTCTTTGGACACTGTGTGTGTGTGTGTGTGTGTGGTAGGTGGGGGGGCAGGGGAGTGCTCTCATTAACCCATGTGCTCTAATGGGAGCCACGGGTGGTTTAACACCCCAGGCCTATAGACAGGGCCAAGCCATGCCAGACTGAGTCCAGTCTGATTGTAATTATAGCAGTCCATCTGAACAGGCCCACAGCATTAACTGCCCCTTCTGTCTGCAATGTCCTGTTCTGTAATTAGCAATGTCAGGCCAGCCCTATTGTACATCATGGGCCCATATCTCTGCTTTACCAAGCAACCCCGCTTACCTCAGAGAAAGACACCATCAAGACAAACAGCTGGAGAGGGAATTGAACCGACAAACCCTGTTGGCAGGCCTCTGTGTCTGGGGAGTCATTTGTACATTCATGATGGAATGGAGGCCAGGAGGGGAGGTGATGCAAAACTTTAGGGATTACGCCCATAGCTTTGGTTTGTGTGTGTGTGAATGTGTGTGTGTGTGTGTGTGTGTGTGTGTGTGTGTGTGTGTATATGTGCGCACATATTTGTGGAAGTGTGTGGATGTGTGTACATGTGTGGTGCATCTGAAGAGTTCACACATCTTATACTGTATGTAAAGTGTTCTTTGCATATGCACTGGTTGCTCTGCAGCTCTGCAACAGTATGACTGACAGGTGAGACGACAAGATCTATCACGTCACAGCGAACGATGTCTGGAATCACAAACATTCATTATGGGGGTGGTATTGATCATTTTAAAGCCTATGAAATCGCACATTTCATTTTATATTTATGTGTATAATGCTTTATTGGCCTTTGGGGTGTTGCTCTGGCTGTTTTGGGTGGATTGTGGAAATGTTGAGGTTGAGCCGTGCGGTATACTTGGCTAAAGTTGTCAGAGCCATGGAAATAACTGAGTTACGCCAACGGAAGTTCAAGTTCAAAAACTGTGGCAAAATAGTTACCGGAAGTGCTTGGTGGGCAATTTGAATATATATATACAAATATATAACTTCATTTTTGGCAATTAGTAGTCAATAAATGCACCGATTTACATTTATAATACAATTTATAGTGTACTTTTAGTATTTAGGCTAACTTACGGGAACTATGTCGAGGCTTCACGATCCGCCATTGCTGTGAAAAAAAAACGGATATGGCGCGATTCTCTCTCTACATGGCTCTGGTCTATGTGTAATGTCAATGTGACCTATATTACACTAGTACCAGCATGTATGACACTAAGAGTGTCTCACAGGATCGGTTCATCCTTAGATTCTCAAGGTCAGAATCTCTTCAACATCTCTGTGGTGGTGTCCCAGCATCTGGTATGCCTGAGTGTGTACACTGTGCACTGTGTGTGTCCAACTTTTATTTGGTTGCTATATTATGTAAAATGTGCAGGATCCATTTAAGATTTTGCCCCATGGATGTTTTCAATGTCAGTGGAACAAACGTGGTTGTTGCTGAATAGCTATGTTATAGTTCTCTATTCTATTGAATGCATGCAGGATATACTCATAGTGGGTCCCACTGTGCATATATCCTGCATGCATTCAACTAGAACCAGGCATATACGCCTGGCTTGTACTGTACTGCTGAGCCTCAGCAACATAATGGACAGCCTGGTTAGTTGCTAATGGAGCTAATAGAGAAAATAAACGCTGCACATTACAGTTTTTCTCTGTCTATTTCGTGAAACAATTAGTACAAACAGCGTAACATAATAAATTATGTAAAAGATGAGAAAAACTGTAGCAACAATCGATGGCTACACAATTTAACATAATTATTAGCATGAATGTGCATGCCAAAGCATTTTTGCACAAACATACAAGCATGATGAGCACAAGTAACTTGATGATGTGCACAAGTAACTTAATGATGTGGAGGTTGTTTTGAGAGTTTTCATTTTGATCTGAGAAATGTACGAAAACGACCAAAACTATAAAAACTGTAATACTGGTGATCTTATATAGCAAAATGTTATGTCGTACTGTAGGCTAATGTTAACGCTGTGTCCTCAACAAGAGCCACCCTGGACATGCATGAAAAGAAACCAATGTTATCACAAACCCTCACTATTAAATCTATCCTAGAACTCTTACTCTCATGAGGGTCAAGACAAGAGTATTACTGTAAACAGATTTACTGGGAAATTTTGATTGACAAATGATTGACCAACAGACAAAGGGAGGCATATTGAAAAAACTCCTCATGGTCCGAGAATAGCCAGTGTAGTGAACAATATTCTAAACAATAATGTAAAATATAAAATACAAATGTTCAGGATGAGGTCATAGCTTAGAGTTTATCAATCATGCATGTGCTGTTATGAATTATCTACAGATAATACTGCAGGACAAGAAAAGTGTTTGTGTTTTGATATTGCACTGCCTGCGTCTGTGAGTGTTATATGGTTCTGGTGAAAGTTCATTTTCACACTGGTCACTTGCCAAAAGTATCTGTGTGTGTGCGTGTGTACGTGTGCCCATGCACGAGTGTGTGCGCGCGCATATGTGTCTACGTGGGTTAAGTCATGGCCTGACTCCATAAAAACCTTTCGCAAGGGTGTGCATGTGTGTGTACTGTACCTAACACATAGATAAGCAATAAGGTGTCAGTAATAAAGAAATACAGCCAAGGTACATGGGAATGAATTATTGTGAAGTCAATCAAACTTTTATCTTCCGTGTAGTATACAGTATGTGCAAAGGTCACAAACGTTGATAGCAGCCAAGACAGTGTCTTGGTGGGGCAGAGAGAATACTGTAATAACTGAAACCCTCTGTCCGCCTAGCCTCCACCTCCCTCCTTGTCTCCTTGTCTCCTTGTCTCCTTGTTTCTGTGCCTAGTTGGGGAGGAATCCATTGCGCCCACAGAGACAGGCACTGGCCTTCAACACAAGCACTATTGTCCTGTCATCAGAGGCTGCTGTCTCTGTGAGTGCATTACAAGCGTGTGTGTGTGTGTGTGTTTGTGTGTATTCTGTCTCCAAAGTTTGCATAGGTGTCAGTGTGTGGGACTATGATTATTTATAAGCATGCATGCATGCGTGACAGAGTGAGCTCATTCTATAGAAACATTAAAAGCATGTATTGATGTATGGTGTGTGTGTATGTGTGTGTGTTTACTGAGCGAGGGAGGATAAAAGAAAGAAGTTCAGTGAAAGAAAGAACAGATCAAAGGAAGAACATAACAAAAAAGAAAGAAAGAAAGAAAGAAAGAAAGAAAGAAATAATTAATAAAGGAAAGTGATTTTCCAGCCCCCATTAGCCTCAAATTTCATCACCTTTTAAACAAGGCGGTGAGATCATGCGTCTGGTAAGGCCGAAATATACTGCTATTTGCATAATTGGGATCACTACTCCTGTTTGACTTACTACCTGCTCTCTGTTGCTGTGCCTAACTGACTCATCCATCTCCATGCTACAGTATCTGGTTTAGTGTAAAGCCGCGGTGTGGTCAGTGCCTCTCATTCCACGCATGGTTATATGAAACCTGCTGCTAAGCACTACAGTTAGTGAAGCAAGTTGAGTATTAACAGTATTGTAAGTGACACTCCCATCTGCATAATGCATGTTGGCTGTATGTGTTGGAAACACTTTGTTATTCAGGCATTGATATGGTGATAAGAGACAACACGTTTAGCTTTACAAATGTCATGTGTGTGTGGATGTCAACAATGCACACTATTGTTATAGTGTGCATAATCTATCTATCTATCTATCTATCTATCTATCTATCTATCTATCTATCTATAGTGGCTCTTTTGGCTAGACTATATAGTATATACAACTATTGATCTGCTGTACCAGCTCTATTGTGTATTATTTATTTAGATGTATTATAAATATGCTAGATATGCAAGGTAAACTCTAGAAAAAGCAGTGTGCTGCAGCATTGAATCATTACTTTTGGAAGCCAAATGCCAGTCTTTCAGACATTGTGTGTGAACACACTGTTTGTATTTGCAGCAATGGACCTTCACACAGTGTCCTGTTTGTATCCAAAAGGAAACAATTAGCTTAGTGTATGAGTGTCTGTGTGTTTCAGTGTGAGAAGAACAGGCTCACAAGGCCATCTTTCATCGAACTCATTAGCCACTATTTGTTAGAGAGGGACAAAACAAGACTGAGCCGATATATGTGAGCTCGAGCAAAACAACGTGGCTGGGTTTAATGATTAGGCAACCTCTGTTGATAACATCAGTCAGCCCATAGGGCTCAGATCTGCACCCCAATTACATTCTCATACAATACACAAACACATACTGTAAATGCTCCAGCATATTACATTGATTGTAATGTTTTATTGCATACAATGTATTTTATTGTGTCCTGTTTTGACATTGTCTCAGAGACATTGTACAAACGTTGAGAACAATATAACAATGAAACTGTCTGGAGTTTTCACTAGATGTCAGTCACATTATGTATTACTTACAGTAATACATTGCTTTAATGTGCCTGGTTGCATGGTGCATTTATAATGACAGTAATGTAATGAAGTTATAATTACGTTATAATGAAACCACTGGTGTGATTTCCTATTAATTCTTCAAGAATTGGTGCTATGATGAACAATATAGTTACTTTTGTAAGGTTTCAGCGGGTATTAAGTCTGTGACCTTGCAGATGAACCCTTTACAAATACCATTGTGTCTCTAGAACAGAACACTGCAAGCATTATATACAGCATTGTATGTATGAGACATACAAACATGTCCAGGTGGTAGAAGGTTATTATTTTTATGCTTCCATTCCTATTTGAGTTATCATCATCTCCCCCTTACCAGTATTATTTGTCCACGTCTTGCTCTGCTGAACACTAATAAACACTAGAGCGCGCGTGTGTGTGTGTGTGTGTGTGTGTGTGTGTGTGTGTGTGTGTGTGTGTATTTATAAGCCGTAAACTAGAATGCATAACCCCAGTAGATGTGTGTTAATACGGCGTATGCGGTATCTAAAGTGAGTCAAGGACAGCCTTCAGGATGTGTGTTAATGAGCTGGATTCATTCTAATGTGTGACTTTGTGTGAAAACATATGTCTGCTTGTGTGGGTGCGTGTGTGTGTGTGTGTGTGTGTGTGTGTGTATACGAGGGGGGTAACCCTGGTGGTGGGTGCAGGAGCGTCCTTCATTAGGAACTATTTAGATAGTGAAGATGCGATCAAATGTAGCAAAATAAATCTCATAATTAGCTTGTAAATAATTTATGTGTTATGTACACCCTTGATTTATATGTAACGATCTTTCTGCTTTAAGTTGTCTTAAACTTGGGTATAGAGATTGAAGTCTGGATGGTGCATCCATTGTGAATGTCAGGTTTTTCTTGGTTTGTAGACAATACAAATTGCCAGATGAACAGAAGTTACACTCTCCGAATATCAAAACAAAACAAGAACATTTTAAAAAATGTTAATACACATTTTTCGCAGTGACCCAGACATGTTACTCTCTTCCGGTGCAAACTGTGAACACAGAATAATTGTAATTCGCACAATTTCAAAAGCACCTGGACTGCCTTAAATGTGTTTATTTGGCTCATTCAGCTTCCCAGGTTGAACTTTACAATACAATATTCCTTAAAAAATGTAATTAAATAGAAACGAGAAATGGAAAGACATACGTATAAACAACCATTCAAATAGAAAGTGTCAGTTTTCCCGAACTGTAAGTGTAACAAAACTGCCATAGGAGTATATATTACATAAGCTTAGGTCTACCATAACATGACATCATTTAAATCACCTGTACTTTTTACTATCTATGCTAATGAGATGCAGATCCATGAATCTACATCTTATAAAGGTAACGGTGCTTTTTAGTGCCACATACACGTTGCAAAATTCATCCTCTGCATTTAACCCATCCCTCAAGGGAGCAGTGGGCAGCTGCTGTGCAGCACCTGGGGACCAACTACATAGGAGCCCGTGTCACTGGTCACAGGACACTGGCTGGAGGGTGAACATGACATGTTTTTAGATAGTGGGGGAAACCAGAGCACCCAGAGGAAACCCACGCAAACACGGGGAGAACCTATTAACTCCACACAGAAAGGCCAGGGTTCGAACCCGGGACCTTATTTCTATGAGGCCACAGTGCTAGCCACTGGGCCACCATATTACACAGTTGAAAAAGAAAGAAGTTCTATAAGTTAAACTAATATAAGTACACAGATGACATGGCTTTGGTTGGTTTGCTACAAGGAGGACAGATGGGTGGGGAGATGACATATTTAAATCATATTGACAAATTACCGAGCTGGAGTTCAGACAGTGCTTTAATCATAAATGAGAGTAAAACCAAGGAGCTGGTAATAAGAAATAATAACATTCCACTCTACCTAAGCCCAGTAAATATTAATTACCATCCTGTCGAAATTGTGGAGGACTTTAAAAACGTAGGTAACAGATTGCTTTACTGCCAACTCTGATTATATCTACGAAAAGGCTGTGCCACGGATGTATCTGCTGAGGACGTTGAATCGCTTCGTAAGGATACATTAGAGCTGCTCTACAGAAGTATGTTGAGTGTTCTGTCATACAACATATCAACCTGGTATGGTAATCTTGGGGTGAAGAATACATTTAACATTGGGGAAGATTGTGATCATGGCTGGGGAAATTATATGTAAACCACAAAGAGAGCTAAGCAAGATATAAGTGCTTCACTGCAGGCAGAAAGCAGTTGTTGTATTTTATCCTGTAGCTCGATAATTGAAGTAACTTAGAACTTGATAACTTGAAGCTCTTATGTGTTGTTGTGTTTACAATGTGTGTAGTGAGTGTGTGTCTTGAAATGTTTGTAACGTATATTATGTGGAATCTTGTGAAGACATATTTGCAAAGACACATTTCAATAAATGGATAATAAAGTTGTATATTATCTTATCTTATCTTATCTTATCATGCAAAATTATCATGCAAAACACAAAGAGTTGATGATGCACTGTATGTTTTATAATACTTTGACTGACTCTCTGACAGTCTCTGAAGGGCTTTGGGAAGGATGCAGGGGTCAAAGGTCAGGGCAGCAGCAGGAACAGTAGAGAGCAAGAAAATGCATACCTTATGAAAGCACTGGAATATGATCCCACGTTTGTTCTTTAATCTCTTGGTTATTATAATAACTAGCACTTTCTTTCTAATGAGATTATGTGATGCACCTTGAGGTGGCCGTCAATTCCAATGCCAATCAGAACAACTATGTCAGGCAAAGTAAATCGAGGGGGAAGGGGGTGCCTGGGTTAGTGCTGGACCTGGTCCCAACTAAATTAGATATTTATTTTATTTGATATTCAGGGGATAAATCACTGGGGTTTTACAAGCTTAGCATTCATATCCTACTATACTATACGTAATGCTATTAAGAGTGGGGCAGGCTTTAAAAGGTTTGGAAACCACACACACACACACTTCTGAGCGAGGAAGAGGTGTTTTTCTCTAGAATGACTATGAATAAATGAATTAGGTTTAGGCTAGACATATTGACAGTTTTTCATAGATTGATAGTATCTGTCTGTTGCGGCCTATGCTTTCACCATATTTTGACACAGAATCTGGCTGACCTACAACATTTCATCCTTTATCTGTGTTTAACTTGTTATGCCGATACCCAAAGCAACCTCCACGTCTTTCCGTTATTTCTTTACGAAGTCTCCCCCCTCTTCTTGCCATGCCAACTATCTCAACGACTCTCTTGCTGTGAAAACAACAAGCAAACAAGTTCAGAGACCTTCAGGGAGGCAGCTAACAACAACCGTAGCCCGCCTCGGCAGTTTTTCCCGCACTTTCTCCCTCCCATACTGCAAGCTATTACTCATCGGCTCAGAGGCTGTGAATGACATATTGCTGATGGAGGCTGCTGTGGGATCAGGCCAGGAATGACAGACAGTCATGTCCATATATGGGTGTGCTGTGCTGTACATGTGCAAGAACGTATAACTACAAGTGTGTGTAATAAATAAAATAAAATAGTCACTCTCAATCAGCCAAGCAAATGAAAAGCAAGTGGATTCACAGATTTTCTTTTAGTTTTGTTGTTCTCTTTGTCCCACTGACTATGACCACAGCATTTCAGAGCACACAACAGCTTTTCATTGCTTAACAAAGCTTACATACAGAATTCAACCAGTTATAGGTGTGGCAAGCGATTGTAATACATATTTTGTCAAATTCAAAGAAAATCTTCTCACAGTCCACCAACTGGCTATTATGCGTGTACGCTGAAAATAAATCCTGTGTTTCTACATCCACCTGACTATTGCTCTAAAATCATTTTTTCCTGAGATTATAGTCTGGAAACCGTGATCACTTCAGCTTTCGCAAAGCCACCCTGGATGGTGGACCAATTAATGATCAGTGGGCGTGGCTAAACACAATGACGTTGATGCTGTGAATTAGTCAAGCGTGAAATGGTGGCAGAGCTAGATGAAGCGATACAAGCAGAATACAAACAGTTGTAGCCATGCTGATTGGTAATATGCTATCCAATAGTTTCAGAATTAACCAGAGGGGTCTAGGCCCAGTAGGATGCAGCAACTGCAAACATTCCCCAATGGAGCGTGTCTAGACCTGCTCATTAAGTAAATTTTTGGTCTGGTTACATCAAGCTACCAATCAGAAGCTGCACCAAGTAAACGTCTCACAAAAAGTAATATAAAGCAATTTTCAAATCAAATACAAATTCCAAAATATTATTTTATATTTCAAATACATGTATCATAAAAACTACCCATCCCTGTGTATACTGGTTCGTTTTCTGCTACACACAAGATGAAGTTAAAGTCTAGTACAGAAATAGGCAGCATCGAAACCAAATCACACCCACAAATATGGTTGATTTGGAATAAAAGATTCACTTTAACAGAAAAGTCAGTCTGAGGCATTAGATTACAATTAGCAGCTTTCAGGATCCAAGCAACAAGCTGCTATAGCATTGAACCATGGCTGGGTGCAATTACATGTTTCAGACAACAGAATACACTGGTTATACAGCCCAGGTCAGTGAGTACACTAATCTGGGTCACTAGAGGATCCACCCTTGAAAACACATGCACATGCACATGCACACGCATACACACATACGCACTCTTACACGCACACACTCTCACACGCACGCACACACAAGTTATTGTTTTATCCCAAAAAATTATTTTCTGATTAACCTTTTAAAATGCTGAAAGGGTGTGCAAATACTGGTTTTTGGCATTACTCAAAAGGCTTAGCATTGAATTTGTGCATTTCAGGGATTTTGTTTTAGTCAGGGTAAACTGGGTAAAAGAAAGTTATCTCTCAACATGTCACATTCAATTTATTTATGGTCCCTCTGTGGATTTTAAAAGCTGGATTGGGCCCAACCATGAGGTATAAACTGAAGCCTCAAAAGTTTGACTTCACCACTTACTTCCAGATGACTGAAATTAGTTATGTGACTCACGTTGTGTAGCTACACTTAAGCAGATGGACCCAGAAAATGCTACAGCGTTTGTGTAAAAATTATGTTGGAGAAACGTGGTTACAGTATTATAAGACACTTAATGAGGGTTTATGATGGATGGATGGAAGATGGATGGTTTTGTGCATACTAATGTGTTCTCTGTGTATGTGTGTGTGTGTGGATGGGGGGGGGGGGGGGGTGCAGGGATGTATGTGTATGTGTATGTCCATATGTTGCTGCTCACGTCTGTGTGACATCTATGACGTCTGTGCTGAGTCAGAGGAGCGTCTTGTAGGGCACCACATACACACACACACACACACACACACGCACACCAGGTACAGCATGCCAGCATCCGTGTCAAGTGGGTTATTCACATGTTGTCAACGTCCCACAGAAAACTCATAGGTCACAGGTCAAACCATTCACAAGTGACTGGTACTGCATCTCTCCTCCTCTGTCACATGATCACACAGAGATGAAACACACCACACAGGGTCAGGACGAGGCATTTGTGTTGGGTCTGTGTGTTTCATAAGGAGGCTATGTAGTTCTCATTGGAGGTATAAAGGCCCCAGCTGTACGGTATAGGCTGCTGTTGACTCTGCAGTGGTCTCATTAATCTATTTGACCCTCCTTGTACATATACATACACACACACACACATGCACGCGCACGCGCACGCACACACACGCACACACAACCATGCCAAGAACATCTCATGACCTCATGCTAGCTTGGCTACGGTACACCACTACATTTGCTGTATCTTTTATAAGTGGGGGAGTGACATTATACTCAATGTACACATTCATTCTTTGTTCATACTTTAGACCAGAGGTCTTTTAACGTTTTGTTTTGGGCCAAGGACCCCAAATTGCCTGACAGAAACACGGCACAATCACCCCCTATCACATATGGTATAAATTACTGTATTTAGTTTCCGGGCCAACAATAATGTGTAGGGCAACCTAAAGTGCGATGTATAAAAGTAGGCCACTAACTAAGTCATTAAAATAATTGAGAGATTGAGATCAAATTATTTGGAGGACCCCCTGTAGTATCTCTAAGAACCCCCCAGGGGTCCCAGACCCCCTGTTGAAGACCTCTGCGTTAGACTATATTTATATGTATCAGTGGAGCAACCACACACAGCCACAAATGACCACCAATATACTGATATTAACTGATTCACACCACAGACGTGTGTATTGAGTGATGTCTTGTACGTTAGCTTGTGTGTGTGTACATGTGCATGTGTGAACTGGTAAACCTGCTAGCTCTCTACAGATGCTGTCTCACAAATAGAGGATTAGAGCTAAACATGGATTGGATGGGAAGGAGAGGGGGAGTCAAACAGAATCCGAAGATGAGTAAATGTGTGTGTGTGTGTGTGTGTGTGTGTGCATGTGTGTGTGCGTGCGTGCATGCGTGTGGGAGTGTGAGGGGTTCCGGCTTTCTTAAACTGTGAGGGTGGCAGTATGATGGAAAGAGGGCAGTCAGGAAGAGGGACATGTATTTATAAGTGAGAGGACAGGGGTTAAGGAGAGATGTGTTGCAGCAGACAGGGTTCTTTTTCAAATATAACATGAAATATCTCTAAAAATATCTCTGCATTCACAATATCTATGAGCTTTAATTAGATGACCCTCCCACACCTGTGTCTCACACTCTCCTATACTCCCCCACCCCCCACGCAACCACAGGTTAACACCACCCAAAACAAAAAACGATGAGCAGCACAATAATAGTGAGAAGAAAGAATAATGAATAGTACATCTTGAAATCCTCACATTACCCCCACAAAGAGCATATCTGTATGGGGGGGCAGACACCGTTTAGGTTAGGTTAATATTAATGTGATCAGGTGACGGGACTCAGCTGGCCCTGAAAAAGACGCAACACTGTTGGGCTTGGCATTGCATACTGTAGCCATATACGATATTTGTATATAGCCTAGATGATGCACATGGAATACGTTTCATTGTTTTCATAAGGCACAAGCACACATACGCACATGCAGACACACAGACGTGCATGACCAACATGCATTCAAAAGCTTTACTCACTGAATCCGATGTGCATGCCCACACGTGCCACACACTCACGCACACACACACGGTGCAGCAGCTAGGTTATTTCTGCAGGTGCCATCAGGCTGAGTGGGAGGGCTTTTCCTCTGCCTCGCTGATCCAGGATGTCTGAGCAGGACTTGATGCTGTGTCTGCTGCTCGGCGATCGTCACCGGGGCGACAAGCTAGCTTTATGTGTATTGTATGTCTTGATGTGTACTGTATAAGCAGATTCATATTCACCAAACCCTTCATGCATAACATCGGATAACAGGAAAAACAGCAAAGGAGACAGAAAACAGCCATCTCCACGGAACATTAATCTATTTTTGCTGTTGCATAATTATTCATTAATCAGAGGCCAAATGTCCGCCTGTGGACTGGAACACGGCTCAGAGGAATAAGAGGCATGCATGACTCCATTCTGAAAACAGATGTTTATATCATAGCCTACTAAAACAAATCTCACTGACTACTTACACAATGCCCAGTGTTACGTTATTAGATGTATTTATTTAGACAAGGATTACAAAGCAATGCAACAATGCCTTTTAGAGCACTGGTTGCCTCAGATGCCTCCACCAAGTGGTAGTTACTGGTTACTGCGTAGTGTGTAACTTTATAGTCTCTATGATTAGAGACCAGTGTTGGGCAGTAACTAGTTATAGTAATATTTTTTTTTTTTTCAGTAACTAGTAGTGTAACTAATTAGTATTTCCATATAAACAAAACACAATATTACTACTAAACCAAGTATGCTGCACTACTGCATTACAAGAACAAGATTTCTTTCCATCTTACGATGACGTGCCTTTATTATTTTGCTGGTCCTAGAGCTAATTTAGTGTAGGCTAATTGAACTAATCTGTCCAATCATCTGGCTTGAGAGGCTGCAATGTTTTCACTTTGCCTGATAGTTGACTCCAAAGGTTAATTATTGTTAATAAAGAGGATTCAATTCTAAAATGAGCTGGCTTCACAGATTGTCATTTTTTAGAAGGGGTGAAGCAGGGTAGTGATTGTGTAAGTAATATAGTAATGTAACTAGTAATGTAACTAATTGCTTTTAATACCCAGTAAAAAGTAATATTATTACTTTTTGAAGGAGTAATACTCTAAGTAAATAGTAACTTATTACAATTCCTGAGCAACTTGCCCAACATTGTTAGAGACATATTTCGTTTTTTGGTTATTTTCTAGTTTTTCTAGACATTGAGAAGATGTATTCAGTTTTTCAGACTCCAACTGAACTCCAGACGTAATTATATTAAAGCAGTTTTTCTCATTCATCCCAAATGCATATTAATATGGCTGTGGATAATTTAGTAAACATACGTGGTGCCCAAACCTCTGAAGTGATTCATAAAACATACGATGTTGTCAGTGAGTCAAAAAAAAGATTCAAATAGGATTCATGACATTCTCATAAAATGGGATGATTCATCAGAGACACACATTTCCTGGTTTAGGCAACATGCTGTAGTCATTTTAACAGTATTCAATTACTGTACATCAGTATACTCATCCTTGAATTTCCTGCTATCTGTATACCATATCCACACGTCTTAATTAATTAGATTAGACCAGGGTTGGCTCCAGGATGAGGTGAACGGGTGGGTATTTCAATTTCTCAAGGGGGCACACATTAACAAAGCAAATGAGAGTGAAAATAAGAACAGCTACATATTCTGCAGGAAGGTGTAGCCGGCGAGTTATATATTTAATAGGAAATACCTATTAAATAATACTGGATATTGAATAAGACAGCCAGTCCAATTCAACACATACAGGAGAAATACAGGTATCCACACACCATGAGCAACAACAAAATTGGTTTCACAATTATGTACATGTTATAATGTTGTTTTTTATTGGGGGGTGGGCTGGCAAAAAGCATTCAGTTTCTTGGAGCCCTGGATTAGACACAGCAATTGAAACCTGTTATAATATCAAATCAACAAACAAAATAGAGACCGTACAAGTAAAATCAACTCTCCTTGATTTGATGTGACATAGGCTGTCTCAGCTTGAACCAAATTCTTCTTAACCCATGCAAAATAGAAGGCTATGTGAATAACCAGTGTTGGGCAATAACTAGTTACTAGTTACTGTAACTAGTAACTAGTAGTGTAACTAATTACTATTTCCAAAACAGTCATATTATTACAATTACTAATAGTAATAGTTACTGTGTACAAGAACGAGATTTATGGTCCTAGCAAACTTAAAGCAGCCTAATTGAACCAACCTGTCCAATCATCTGGTTTGAGAGGCAGCAATGTTTTCACTTTGACTGATTGTTGACTCCGAAGGCTAATTACTGCTCCAATAAAGAAGATTCAATTCTAAAATGAGCTGGCTACACAGGTTGTCATTATTACGACAGGGCTAGGCAGGGCAGTAATTGTGAAAGTAATATAGTAATGTAAATATTAACATAACTAATTACTTTTAATACCCAGTAATACTGTAAGTAAAGTATGAGTATAACTTTTTGAAGTAGTAACATTTTACAATTAAATAACACACATTGTTTCATCATTTATTAGTTATTGTGTTGAGGACTTCTGGCTACCACACCACCTATTTGTTATTCATCATTTCAGCCCTGCTACAGTAACTCCCTTTGTGCGATCATGTGGATATACACATCACTTGTAGTATGACAGATGTTGCACAACAGCACAGACAGAACTTCCTGTGACATTCTATGACGTAACAAAAGGATCTACAGCTTTACATTAGCTTGTCTAGACACGGACACAGGTTGACTCTGCCTTTATCAGCCAGCCATGTTACATGCGCCGGTCGAAGCATATATGTAGGTGAGCCCGTGGATAGTTGTAACATGGGTCAGTTGTAACACTCCCAGTTTCTCCAATCAGGAACAAGTTCTGAATCACCTGATTCACTCTGCACATGCCCAATATAGTCCTGTGGCAGACAGCTAATTTTAGAAAGAAAAAAGTATTTAATTTTGTACTTGCATTGCCTGCAATGAATTTAAGTTAATCAAATTAAAATGTTAACGTTTAATGTGTGTCTATGTAGATATAATGGATGCACGTTGTTAGTGCTAATTCTTTACCTGTTACTGGTAAGAGAAGCTAGCTCATGACTACAGGAGTCTGGGTTGTAACAATATGAGTACTCACACACACACACCAATTATGTTATAGTGTTGAATAAAAATCTTTCCATATCAAGTTTTTGTCATAATAATTTTTTCACAATGTTACATTTCACCCCAGAACATGTTACAACTAACCTGGTGAATTGTAATATTTCACCTCATGTGTTTGAGGCTAAACCATGCATTTTCTGTTTGTGTTGTAGAGATAATAACTACAAATTTTAATAGAAGAGACATCTAAAGAGTTTGTATCAAAGTTTGAAAGAAGTCTTATAAGCGCTCCAAGATCCCGGAACCATCCCCGGTCTTCCCTCTGTAGCGCTAATCATGCTGTGCTCATGGGCAATTACTGCTGGCAGGGAGATTGACCTCACTAGCTTTGATATGGAAAAATGAAATCTGCATGTCCTCAGTCAACATGAATGTTGGTATAGTACCCTCCCTGCATCCCGAACCAAATCCACGTCTTACATGTAAGTAAACTGGTGGGAGTGAAAGATATAAAGACAACAAATAAAGACACAAACACACATCTTGTTAAAAGTAGCATTTGTAAGCTTATTATTTCATTATCATGATCATTGTTATAACCTCTGTTATGGTTTGTTCCGTTTACAGTTTATTTTGCAAGTTCATCTAAAGTCATTCCAGTCGAAGGTAAACATGATTGTAACTGTTGTTTCCAACACTATTAAATGCTTTTGTTGTTTTGCCTGTCTCTCTCACATATGCGCACTCACACACACATATCACGCATTCACTACATCAACCTCTCACTCACACACATGCTAAAGCAAAAGGCCCAGCACAAACGCACACACATACTGTATAGATTAATCAAAATAAACTCCCCCTCATACACACGTGACAGAGATCGTCCGTCCCCCGTGGGGAATCGAACCCCGATCTCCCACGCAGAGAGCGGACGCTCCTACAAGGCAGGCCAAAAACCCATGGGCCCTGGCC
>JAODTR010030030.1:0-22073 GCA_025399935.1 Amblyopsis rosae | reverse complement strand
AGCTATTCAGCTCCTTAAAGACAAGACTGCAAGAGTCAATGTGGATGGAGTGAAGCGGTACACCACACCCCTCCTCCACGTTAAGAACATGCCATGTCTGACAGCACCAAAGGAAGCTGCACTGCCTCAGCTATGGTCTGTAGAGAAAAGACTAACCAGAAAGTCAGAGCAAGCAGTTGCATACCAAGCTGAGATATCTAAGCTTGAAGAAGCCGGCTACGTGGTGAAGTTGGACCACTTGAAAGCTGACAGGACACAAGAGGCGTGGTACATACCACACCATATGGTGGAGCACAACGGAAAGAACAGGATCTTGTTCAATTGTTCCTTCTCATATAAAGGCCACAATCTGAATGAGCTATTGTTACCAGGGCCCACCTTAAATCCATCCCTGATAGCAGTCCTACTCCGTTTCCGTGAGCATTCTACGGCTGTCAGTAGTGACATCCGTGGAATGTTTCACCAAGTAAGACTACTCCCAGAGGACCAGCCCCTGCTTCGGTTCCTCTGGAGGGGAACACAGCGAGATAACAAACCAGACATCTATGAATGACGTGTTCTTCCCTTCGGGATAACATGCAGCCCTTGCTGTGCGACATACGCTCTGCATCAACACGTCCTGGATCACAGTCAACCCGGCGACGATGTTCGACACTCAGTGGAGAAGTCCTTCTATGTGGATAACTGTCTGCAAAGCTTCCCATCCACCAACACTGCCAGAAATATGGTTGACAAACTGCGTGATCTCTTAACCACAGGTGGCTTCGATCTACGACAGTGGGCGAACAATGACCACAAGGTTATCCAACACTTACACACAGAGGCGAAATCCGATAGCAGCATCTTGTGGCTCAATCAAGGAAAGTATGACACAGTTGGTGCTCTTAGATTGCAGTGGCACTGCTGGTCTGATACCTTGTCTTACAAACATCGCAGAGTAGACTGTTCGACTACAACTATGCGTAACATCTACAAAGTTGTAGCAAGTCAATATGACCCATTGGGCTACATTGTACCTTACACCACCAGGGCTAAGGTCTTGATCCAGCATTTGTGGGACAAGAAGCGAGAGTGGGATGACCCTCATCTGCCAGCCAACCTACTACAAACCTGGCAAATGTGGGAAAGTGAGCTGGATAATCTCACAGGGATCTCCATGCCAAGATGCTACACCAGCAAAGACATGGATTGTGCAAAGAACATCAGGGACATACATATCTTCTGCGATGCCTTCCCTCAAGCATTTGAGATGAGATTGCATTTCTGACAGCCAGATCCCGCGTTTCTTCAAGGAAGCAACAATCTATCCCACGCCTAGAGTTGTGTGCCGCAGTCACAGGCGCTCAGCTAGCTAACCTCTTCGAAGCGAACTGACCCTCGACATTCATAGTGTGACCCTGTGGACAGATTCTACCACAGTGCTCACCTGGCTGCACTCTGAATCGTGTCGCTTCAAGGTTTTTGTAGGAACGCGAGTGGCAGAAATCCAAGAACTGACAGCCCCAGACAAGTGGCGATATGTCCCTTCAAGCGACAACCCTGCTGATGACATAACCAGGGGTCTATCGCTGCAGAGCCTGTGCGTAGGCAGCAGGTGGAATAAAGGACCTCTGTTCCTTCAGGATCAACGGGATTGATGGCCGGAGCAGCCCGTGCTAAGCCCCCCTACAGAAGAGGCAGAGCTGAAGAAGGCAACCTACTGTGGCCTAACCACCACCACCTCAGCCTTACCGGCCTGTCAACAATATAAGATCTGGGATGAGGCTATTACTGCTACTGCTCACCTGCTCTGTGGGGTGGCCAACAAACAAGACTTGACCTCAAAAGATTATTCAAACGCGGAGCTCGCTGTTCTGCGCCAAGCTCAAGCAGAGTCATTCCCTACTGAAATAACCAACCTGCAAGCCAGCAAACCAGTGTCAGTAAGCAGCCAACTCACAGCGCTTGCTCCCGAGCTAGACCAGGAAATGCTCATACGAGTAGGCGGACGTCTTCGACGCAGTAACATCCTTGAGCAGGACGCCATCCACCCCATTGTCTTGGACCCATGTCACCCCATTATGTTACTCATTATCAAACATTATGATAATGACTTACATCATTCAGGGCCAGAAAGGGTATTTGCAGAGATAAGAAGGAAGTACTGGGTACTACGACGACGTCAGGACGTCCGTCGGCATCAGCGGGGGTGTAGAGAGTGCCGTAAATGGCGGGGGCGACCCAGTCCCCCAAAAATGGCTCACCTTCCACCAGCTCGGTTGAGGCTATTCCAGCCTGCTTTCTACTCTACTGGGGTAGATTGTTTTGGGCCTTACATTATTAAAGTAGAGCGCAGGAATGAAAAGCGATGGGGCATCATCTTTAAATGCCTAACCACCAGAGCTGTCCATATCGACCTTCTTGCCAGTATAGATACAGACTCATTCCTCATGTCACTACGACGCTTCTTTGCCCGACGTGGTAAACCCTATGAAATCTTATCAGACCAGGGAACAAACTTCAAAGGCAGTGAACGAGAGCTACAGGACGCCTTCACAGCCTTTCAGCCAGAGCTACACGCCAACCTCGCCAACCAACAAATTAGATTAGTTTTCAACCCTCCAGGTGCCACGCATTTCGGAGGCTGTTGGGAAAGAGAGATTCGCTCCCTCAAAACGGTGCTGCAAGTCACAATCAGGGCTCAAATTGTCACAGAGGAGGTACTGATGACAGTGCTGATTGAAATCGAGGGCATTCTTAACTGGAAGCCGCTTGGATATACTTCCTCAGATATTGCCAACCCAGACCCAGTCACCCCAAACAGTCTCCTCATGGGGCGGCATGATGCATCCTTGCCCCAAGTAACGTACCAAGACAGAGCTGTAGATGGCGACATAGTCAGGTTCTAGCTGACCACTTTTGGAGGCACTTCATTAGGAACTACTTACCACGCCTTCAAGCTCGCCAGAAGTGGAGAGCCGACACCGATGGCATAAATGTCGGCAACACTGTCATTATTCTGGATCAGCAGCTGCCACGTGTGCTGTGGCCAGTGGGAAAGGTCACCACCCTGATGTACAAGTGAAAGACAAGACTTACACCCGGCCAGCGACCCGCCTCATCACCCTAGTGGCATTACCAGACTAGTTAGCCATAATCATAACTTTGATGTACAAATTCACGTTGAGAATTTGGGGGCGGCTGTTAAAAAGCCCAATATTGTGAAGAACTGGTAGCTTCTAGAGTATATATTTCTATTGTGTTCTACGTTGATCCTAGCCAGCCAATCGAGTGGCCTGAATTACGTATTGCCTTGTTACAGCGCTGAAGTAGATCGGTGTGTGAGCGAGCGCTGATGCATCCTTTATATTAGTACTGACCTTAAGATATGATGACGGACATTAGTGTGCGTAAATAGCAAAGTAAGTACGTGATTTTACAAGTGTTGTTCTGCTATTGTTGTGTCTTGATTACTTAGCGACTAGGCGAAACCAGCCGCGTTGAGGCCTACGCGTTTGTGTGATATACTATGTTAAGTTATGCTTCTTTACGTCCTGCACATTCGACACGTGTGTTATAAGCTCAAGTTAAAGGTGTAGTCACCTAATTTTGGAAATGCATATTTTTGCTGGTAATGCAGTTAATCTGATGAAGCATTTACATGTTTACTGTCTCTGCTTATCACACGTTCTGTTTTTGTTATATTCCAGAACCACACACAAATACCCACTCACACATAGATACGACCAACCCACATACATTCCAACCAATGTATAAGGCATTTGGACTTCAATAAAGAGTGAAAAGAAAAGAAGTGGCAGACATCTGTTTATTACGATCCTGGAAACGATGACCTGTGGTGATTCAACATATCCCAAACCATCGCTGAAGTCGTCTTTAACATATAGTTATTACAGCAAATTTAGTACAATGTAAAATGTGCTATGCAGTCTGCCTGCACTCACATTTACTCGCTAATGTATGTACATGAGGCCTATTGAGAGTTGAGACTTGTGAGTACCGCAAAAGACACAGACAATCAAATATGAGCAGGCAGAGCATTCAGACTGAGACCCATCTGTATATATCAAATTGGAATCACATTTCAAACCACCTCCAAATGTTTCAATCCAAGAAGACTTGATTTCATGTTGGTTTCTGCTGTTAAGACTTGCTAAAACAAATCTGTATAGAATTTGGATACAAATATTAAGTTTGGGATGCTAGTATGAACATAGCAATAGAGCCGATCAGTTTGTCGTTTAATAGCCTTCCCACCTCCACCATGGGGGACTTTGACATCAGCAAATTGCACACCCATATGACACCATCCTGAACATGCTGTCTGCCATTTACCCGGTGTAGTGTATACCGGGATTCATCTGTAATGAGAACACAGGCGCCATTGAAGGTGACCTTTTGTGGAGGTCATTAGCTGGCATGGTGACACACAGGCTGCGGTTGCAAGGCCGGTTGGATGTACTGTCAACATCTCTGAAACTTCGTTGGAGACTGCTTATGGTAGTGACATTACATTGAGGTGGACATTCCTTTAGTTAGCATGCCAATTGCATGCTTCCTCAAAATGTGTGACATCTGTGGCATTGTGTTGAGTGGCCTCTTATTGTGACCAGTCCAAGGCACACCTGTACAAAAATCATGCTGTTTAATCTTAATATGCCTTACTTGTGTCAGATGGATGGCTCACCTTGGCGACTGTGAAGCGCTCACTAACAAATTTGTGAACACAATTTGAAAGTTTTGTTAGGCTTATTGCCTATTTCACCCCGCAGTTATGGCTCAGTGATTTGGTGTAATTACATAATTGCGACAGTTACATAGTGCTAAAATATAATGACAAAATGTGACTGATCAAATACAGTATCTTATTATTCATTACCTGAACGAAATGGTTCAGAGAAGTGGTTATAATATAGAATAATTGTTTAACATTTTTGTTTTAACCGACACATCAAAGAACAATTTCAAATAACATTAAATGTAATGAAATTATATTATATTAAAGTTATTTCCAGTAGTGCTTGTATTTGAAGTCTGTTGTATGCAAGACAGATATCCTTGGTGAGCTACCTGTACAACATGGGCCTATTATAAGGCCCATAACAAGAAATCATACCAGGTCTTTTGATTTTGACTATTGTTCTGTCTTACCCTCTTTTCTATTCTATTTTATCCGTAATCTCCAGCCTTGTTTTTACAGTAGTTTTGTAGCTGCTGGACAGAGCCAAGCTCTTGTGATGCATGGCATAAATCCTCCCCACGTGTGTCGATGGGAAAATTATCTCGCCAATGCTCCATCGCTCTAATTCATACACTGAACTTCTCCAGGACACTGAGCAAGGGATTTTTAAGAAGCAATGATGTACACACACACACACACACACACACACACACACACACACTGTTCCACACCTCATTCCTCTTCCAACCAATATGGGTGTGTATTTGCTGAGGCAGCAGGTCTGCATGTGCTAGTGGCCAGCTTACAGCCGTATAGGTGGTGATGCATGGAGGAATAAGAGGCTCAATAATGGGCAGAATCAGCCTTTAACATGGTAATGTTTCATTTACGGCCTGTCCATTTCGCTAACGACCAGATTCCTATTAGCAGTAACAGTAAATAGTATGTCTATTCCTATTCAGGTCTGCTATGCTAACTTCACTTTTATTTTGTCAGATTTTGTTATGAGCTGATCCTTTTCTCTTCTCTTCTCCAGCCCAAAGCAGGCCATTCATAACACCAACCCATTACCCAGCAAGCTATTAGGTTTGCTAACAGTGCGATCCATTGCGTGAGAATCAATGTCTATCTAGGGAGCTGTTTGTCTGTAACACTGCTGTAATAAATACGATAAACTACAGCACACATTCTGATACACACACCACCTGAATGTCAGCGTAATGGATTCTAAATTGTCACCCATTTATCTGAGCTACAGTACGCAAATAAAAACCAGCCAACACAAAAGCGTCATTAATGTGGTGTTCGCACTTCTGCATTCTCTCTCCCCCACTTTCCTCCTGTTCACACAAGCACACACCTACACACACACACATACAGGCGGGCAACAGCACCGTTATGGATCTCGTGCTGCTGAATGCGCCATGGTCAATCTAACCCCGTTCGCCGGCATGCCAGAACAGTTAGCGTTAGCCTGGGGCAGGCTAATAGAAGATGTGCAACCATCAGCGCCGGCCGATATTGACGAGTCAGCGAATTGTAGTTCAGCCCTGTCGAAACCCGGAGCCCATGACTTCACTTGTCACGGACAGCCCGTAACTCCAGGCGCGCTCGTCCATCCATTATAATGGCTGGGTTTGATTGTTGGGTTGTTTTGTTCCAATTAATCATTTTATTTGTGTTGTGTTGAGGCATGCTTATGTTTATGATGTTATGTTTAAAAGTACTTTTGACACACTGAACATTTTAATTGTAAATGACATGCATGATCTCAGAGTTGTATTGTTAAAGTCACTCTATATGACTTTCTGCCACTAGGTGTGACATCTAGTGGCATTAGCATGTAAGTGCAAATTCACCAGGATCTCAATCCAAAACAAATGCTCTGTGAGCCACACACACACACACACACACACACACACAAGCGCACGTGGCCGGCCCAGATATGAATTCAAACAACACACAGAGCGTTGGGGTGTGATTTCATTTCCTGTAGGATGCAATTACTCCACTATATATTTAATAATTTTTTCCTGCTATTGTATATTAAAGTATACAGTATTGTATAGAATCCCTCTAAGCAGTGAACAAAATCAGATTTAGTCTGCAAACCTTTTTACAATACATTGCAGCTAAAACAAAGGGTATTTCTCAGGAATGTGTGGGCATATACAGTCCAGAGCCCTGCAAGATCTTCCTGACTCTAGGGCAGTATGTTGCACCTGTTCAGTGCAGGACATCTCAAATCTTCATTATAATTATATTCTGGTTCTGATTATATTATTCTGTCTTGCCAAGAAAGATTGAAAAATTGTTGATATTTGAACTGGATCAAAGCAGAAACCTCTCCCTTCAATGCTCCATCAGTAGCTCTGCCCCTACCACCACCCCCCGCACCACTGTGCTCCCAATTGCAGCTAGCAAAATGTGAGTAGATGTTCACTGAATACCACAAAAAGTTTCACGTCAGCTTCCAATTGCTGACGCCACCTTTTAAGATTGTAAATGTCAGAGTCAGAAAACCTGGTTCAGAAAGTCTAAATATTCCCCATGCATTTACCTAGGAATGGAACTGTAATGCCATGACAACTGATGTTGACATTTCCATATTGGGCTGTGACTGTGATGTCAACACATTGTAAAAGGGGAAACCGTATTTGAATAAACACTGGCCGTAATGACTCCAGCATATGTCATTTCTACGGCTGCTGAAGTTGTACGCCCATCTCCCCATAGACAAAACCTGAGGCTGCTTCAGCAAAAGCTTGTTGCCCTTGCATGCGTGTGGGTGTGTGTGGGTGTGTGTATGTGTGTTTGCGGAATATTACTCAGGACTACTGGCTGTTCTTCTAGTCTAGAACATTCCTCCATGATTGGTCCCCATGGACCCGCCCACTAACCTTTTAGGCCAATAGCACACATAGTCATAAATGACTCGAGGAGAAGAGATGAGAGGAGAGTGCAGACAACAGAATGATGCCTAGAGGAGACCAGAACAAGGAGGGCAGGAGACAAGACAGGAGAGGAAATGAAGCAGCAGAAGAGCTTGGGGGAAAATGGGAAAAGGAGAGAGAGGGAATGAGAGATATTAATTTTGTAGCCTATGTGTTCTGTTCCATCGCCGTGGTAACACTCTCTTCCTGGAAGCTCATGCACGTCCATCTGGATTTCCAATTACCCACAATCCCTTGTGACCCGCTGGCTGCATCTCGAGAACGATGTTATTTCCGGGACCTGACAAATAGATAAAATACAAATGCATAAGATACGCGCACGCACATACAACTACGCGCAACCTTCACAGAATAACCATGCAAACAAACTGACTCACTCATTTGTACCAAACAATGGTAGGCCATCTTTGTGATCCACCATTTTAGATTCTCTCAACCTGACATAAAGTGTCGTAACTTTTAATATAAACTTCCTGGTTATTCAATGACTGTAGCAAGAATGCACTAAAATATGATGTTTAACAAAACCTTGTATGTGGCTATAGTGCTAGACAATGGTGCACGCCGGCCTATTACCTCTGTAGTGGGAGGTGTAGAGGTGTGCGAACCAATCAGAAAAGTTGTGGGCGGGCCATGCACTGAGCTTTAAAGTATTGCTGATTTCAACTTTAAAGTTACTGTAGGAATATAGCTTTAACCTAAAACTAACGGGGTAGTTACTGATAGCTAGGACTAGCAACTGACCCAATTGTAACTCATTGTAGTACAGGAATATGCAATCTGGTCATATGTTTTATAATCCCCAATGTTATTCCCCAGCAAAATCAATATTATACCAAGCTCTTTCAAACCCTTCCAAGCATTTTGTCAAATATTTTACATCATGTCATTTTATGTCAGACAGATTTTGTTACATAGCTGTGGTAGCCTACACTACACATCTGGTCTTCATTGTGATGCTCAGACATGTTAGATCTGATAGTCTTTGAAGCCCATGTGCAGCCTCTGGAAGACTTGAAAACGTTCATTCAACCATCGTGGTTGAATGCCTATCTGGAAGTGTGTTAAGTACAGAGTAAATATTCTGTTTTACTTTATTTTGTAGGTCTATTTTGTTCTGTTCTATGCTTGTAACAATACAGCATGTTCTATATTGTTCTGTTCTGCCCTATACAATAGTGTGTGTACTCTATACAGCAAGGCAGAAGGCAGTAGCTATGAAAAGATTAGATCCTCTACCAGTGATACATTTCTATGGGGCCAGGGGTCAAGTTGTTCTCTCCTGTAAATCTAGTCGCTGACATGTTTTCATTACCAATACTAACACTTCCCCTGGGACTGACTCTGTGTGTGTGTGTGTGTGTGTGATTTAAGTAGGAATTCATCAGTGCTGGCCTTCACTCCAGCCTCCAGCCAAGGCCACTAGTAGACTCGCATGCACACACACACACACGCACACACCCTCGTTCTCTAAGGTGCTTGTGGATGATTTAGCAAAGTCCTCATCATTGCCTCATCAGGTATGGACTGCATGTGCGTGTGCGTGTGTGTATGTGTGTGTGTGTGTGTGCGTGTGTGTGTGCGTGCGTGTGTGCAATTGGTTCATAGCAGAGTAGATTTACCGCTGGCTGGGCTGAGCTGAACTTAATCACTTCAACCACTTACCCAGGAGTTATAGTCCATACACCGTCTGTCTGTCTGTCTCTCATGTATTTGCCATACAGACCTTTGTATTTGATGCGCTGGCTGTTTGCATGTTTGTGTTATAGTATACATTTCCCCTGTCTCCACCTTTGGCCTGTGTGTGAGCTGCTGCTGTCTTTGTGTCACGATGTAGCCTGACACGCCAGATGGAATGCTATAGTCACAAGTCCATCTGTTAGCTGTTTGTAAAGAGCAGGCACGCTGATCGTTTTCTGAAGCTTGAGAGATCAGGATGGTCTCGCAAAGCTAGAGACCCTCGTCTACCAGTTGTCAGTACATCTCTGTCAGTGTCATAATATCACTATATCGCCATACAGTCCATGTGTAGTAGCAGCAGAGATAACAAACACTAGGTAAGGGACATCACTTGGCCCTGCTAGGTTTCTTTTTTAATGGGAGACTAGTATATGGTTGGGGACGATGACATCAAGACGAAAGGCTTGCTGTTCACATGCACACTGCTATGTGAGACAGCTAGAAGTGAATTTGAGGTAATAGTTTTGATAATGTTGACATAACCTTTCATATGTTGCACTAAGGATGCAATTTTTGATTTTTTTTTTTTTAAGCATTAACCAATATCCAATAATATCATAATATAATAATCCAAAGATTATTATAAATATATTAATGGATGTAAGTGACGTAAACCTTTTTGGAACGGGGCCGGCTGGCTGTTTTTAATTGGATACATATAAACGGAACCATATAGTCTGCCAGTAGTTAGGGCCGTAATGATTCCGCAACTGACTTCTCCACTATTGCATATTTTAATTGACTAAATACACCCAGAATAGCACAGTAACACCATAGCTAATAAGAATTTATTTCATGAATACATTTCATATAAATTGCTCAATCAATTGCTTTTCACAGCACTTCAATCAAACTACATTTATTACTTGATAATCACTTTTTGACATTTGTTAACCTATATGTATTTGAATGTGTTTTGTGACATACAATATACTGTATGTTTTCTGCAAACTATAGAATGAAAACATATGCATATAAAGTAAAATACATACATAATAATCCATTACAAAAAAACTGACAAAAGGAGTTGATGGAACACTTAAAATTAAGAAAGAAATATACTTTGTGACAGGGGTCTATCAAAGTTAGTTAGTTTGGTTACATTTTTTAAAGTTACAGTAATGGCTGATGTTACAGTAAACCAGTGTGATACTTTAAGAAGCATGAATGCAACATATTACAGCACTTCAAAGGGTCAGTTTGCTGTTTGCTTACAGTAACTGGCTGTTTCAATAATTACAAAATGTAACATGCATAACTACAGTGTGTTTTACGAAATCACAAAAAGCATAGCCTAGATCACTGTATGTTTTCATGAAATATGTAGAAAAAATGCAAGGGATGCAACACTTTGTTGGACATCATAAGTGTGTGACCAGTAAGTGTGACCAGTTTTGTGTTGTGATAATATCACCAAAACACAACATGTTTCACTGTATTATTACATGTTCTTCTCATTGTAAATCAGACTAAGAACAAAATGTTGTTAACTATGATCTAACAACCGTGAGGCTATAGTAGGTCTACAGGGAAGCAGATCTGGATTACAGCAGGCACCACGGCTCATTTAACCACATCTTTGTGTGTGTGTGTATGTGGGTGTGTGTGTGCATGCGTGCGTGCGTGCGTGCGTGTATTTAGCCTATTTATATAGGTGCTTCTGTATGTGCAAGCCATGGTGTGTTGATGCGTGTGTCTGTGCATAAAGCTTTGTGTACTGCACGTGAGTGTGTGTGTGTGTGTGTGTGTGTGTGTGTGGGAGGGAGGGAGGGAGGGGGATTAACTGTCTATAACTCTGGGGTTTTCCTGTTTAGTCTCATTTTGTGACCGTCTGTTAGAGGACAGCATTTACAAACACCCCTCTCCCCCAACCAGCCACCCACACACACACAACCATTCCTTCTCATTTTTCCTCTGACTGTGTGACCGTCTGGGAGAGGACAACATTTGGTGTGGTCTTCATTTGCATAAACAAAGTCACAGACAGACACACACACACACACATAGGGTGGGGACCCTTCGTTGGGGTAAAGGACTATGTCAGATCGTCACGGGAGACGCTGAGTTAAATTCAGTTCACCTGCAGGTTGGGGACAGTGTGAAACACAAAATATATGATGTTCTTGTACTATAGATGGGATGTTCTTATTATGTAGATGTTATTATAATGTGACCATCATTCTACTCACACACACACACACACACACACACACACACACACACACACACTCACAAAGAGAGACCTTTTGTTATGAACAACATTTGTTTTGATAGTAGTAGTAGTAGTTAAACCAACAACAAAACACTTTCATCCTAATACATTTTGGGTTGCTTTGTGGTGCGTGTTGTGTTTGACTATGCCAGTTTGGCATCTCAGCCACACTGGGCACTGGGAACACTTTGGTGAAAGGTGACATTATTTAAAGCCGGGCATGCACTGTGCATTTCTAGTACGTTTTAGACACACATTTGCAATCACCGACTACTTTTCAGAGTCCGGGCGGCAACATGGCTTAATGATGTCATTTGACGTAGAGTATAAAGAGGGAAATGGCGGCCATAATACTTGCGTGACAGTTTATTGGAGGGGCCCATGAATTTCTGATATGTCTGAAAATTCAGTCAGGCCTTGTGTAGCGTGAGCAGTGATGCGAGCAGATTTCACAGGGAAGCCTGTCGGAGCCACAATGTTAATGTTGACCAAGCAGCATCACTGTGGTGAAAAAAAATAGAAAAACAGGAGCTGTTTGGATGCAGCCTGTAAGGTATACTTCATCTCACATCACCAATAGGTAACCTAACTTGCTTATTTCACCTGCATATTTACCAGTGTAACCTGTCTCAACATTCTCCTAAAATTCACACAAGCACATTGATTTCATCCTAATTAATTAACAACACAGAGGTTGGTAATGTACCAGTAAAATATGGGACATTACTATCCACCAATGGGACACTTCTATCCACCAATTTGATATCTGGCCATAGCCGTCAATTGGGCTACATGTTATTGGCAAAACAGACACATTTGCAGATGTAGCTGAATGTGTATTTTGTATGCAGTAATAGCATACAAAATAGCATGGTCATAGTTAGTAATGTAACGTGGGGGTTCGGATTAGGGTGGTTGGATAACTCTAATAAAAGAAGTAACCAGATGGAGACGGATGATTCTCTTAACTCTGCACTTTACTGTTTCCACATTTCTTCCCAGTCAATACACACCACTTCCTGGTTGTTTACTCGTCACGTTTTTGTTAACCAATTAGAACCTTAAAGACCTTAACTAAGGTAAATGGGAATATTACTACATTGGCAGATTCATCAAATGATATGCAGACAGGTGCTGCTATACGTTTTTAACATAATGTAAATAATAAACCATGTAAATAATATGTAAATAATTCAATATAATTTTTAATGTATTTTTAGTCAAGTAATTAACATGAATTGTGAACCTTACAGTGACATTGGTGGTGGTGTTAGTACAGAAATAGAGACTAATTAAATCATAGGATTCTTCGATGGTGGTCATTGATATCCTCGCTAGACCACCCTGATCTCGCGAGCTTCAGTTTGATGTTGCCGCGAGAATCAGTCTGAAGAGCTTCAAATCCTTGCGACCTGAGTCAGAGTAACTCAACGTACCAATCAGTGATGTACTTAGTGATGGGATCTGACATGGTTTAGATGTGACGACAGCAAGCGTTACTTGAAAACAACCACAACAGACGGTTCATCCAATCAACATACCAAGTTTTTCCTGAAGTTCAACCCATTTCAAGAGACAGTTCCCAGATGGACTAGTGTCTAACAATCCATATGGCATATGTCATAGGTCATTGTTAAAACCCTATACAGCTAAAAACCATTGGCTTTGGTTTCTAATTGGCTATGTGTGTTCCCACTCCAGGCCTGTATGTATAACATCTTCTTTGTCTGTCTCTCTCTCTGGCGGACGCTTTCTGTCTTGGCTTCTTCCTGTAAATCAGCTATCTCTTTATTGTAAAGCCAGGCTTATTAGCACTCTGCTTCTGTTTTATTTGGACTGTTACACACACACACACACAGAGAAATCTGAAATGAAAAGTCAACATTCTTCTCCCACTAAGACCTCCTGCCTGAGACCACCCAGGGCCTCTATTGATTTAACTCTAACTAAACTTAAAGTTGAGTGTGGGAGAACTACAAATCTGAATGGCCACTAGAAGGGCTTCCACGAACGGGCAGTAGGCTGAATCGATATTATTCTACCTCTATCAGCCAGATCGCAGCAAGATTATTATTAGAGATGTATTCATACAAAACATTCCTTTCAGCCAGTTGTTAGAGAAGTTGTAGAAGTTTTTTAAATGGTGTTACCGTAATTAGCAAAGGTGCAGAATAAAGCGTCAGTGTAGAGGTTAACTGAAATGGATTGTAAGCTTGCACCCAGAAGATCTAGTCTACTGTTTCACAAAACTCACTAATTTAGCCAGCATGTCAACACACACACGCACAACGCATACACACACTCTCTGTTACTATAGAAACAACATGAAGCAAATTAGACAAGTTGACAGTTGGTGTGTGTGTGTGTGTGTGTGTGTGTGTGTGTGTGTGTGTGTGTGTGTGTTGAACACGTGAATGATCAAATACTATTATTAAACCTTTTTCTGAGATGTGAGCTGCGCATTTCATTTATCAATATAATTCATGAAATTCACCAGCAGGGAAGAAATGACAGTTTCTCACATCTAACAGTTTAGGGAGTGAATAAAGAAGGACTAAGCCTGTCACCACCTAATTCATCACTTTCTCTTCACATTTCAACAGGATTGAATCAAAATTGAACTGACCTCAGACCTGATACAACTCAAACTGTGTTTCAATTGGAGCATTCAGCCATCTTTACCTGTTTTAATTATGGCATTTAGCAGACACTTTTACCACTATGAGTAAGAATTCTGGAGCATTTAGGGGTTAGGCAGGGCATGTTGGGAATCAAACCTATAACCCCTCTTACCGCTGACCTGTCCTGCCCCCCATTGCCTTGCACCGCTATCCCTCTGCTACACCTGGGCAGCGAATACTGTTTTTACACAGCAACAGCAATCTCACATTGTAAATGCAATTGTGATGCACTTTTAGGCTGTTAGTTCTGATTAGTTCTGTTCCATTTGAATTTGTACAGTATAATATTCTAGCAGTGGTTGGGTCCACATAGAACAGAGCACTAGCACCCTTATTGGTCTGTTGACAGTTTGGTTTCAAATTGGTCACTTGCTACTATCTGACTATAAGTAACACCAAAATGACCTACTGGAAAGTGGGGGTGATGATGATTTAGATTAGATTAGATTAGTGGTAGTGGAGAAAACATTATTTTCTGGCCAGACTACACACCACTCCTATGACATGAGGCTCATACAGTATGTAGTCAGTGAAAATATATCCAGTCAAAACCACTCCTATGACATGAGGCTCATACAGTATGTAGTCAGTGAAAATATATCCAGTCAAAACCACTCCTATGACATGAGGCTCATACAGTATGTAGTCAGTGAAAACATATCAAATCAAAACTGTCAAAAGGTTGTCACACAGTACAGATTGTAATTGGAATAGCTAAAATGCTTGTGTGAGTGAGTTTTAAAAGTAAAGGTACACTTGTCAAATGTGTTATAGCGCCACCCAGAGATACCATTGTCTGTTTTATCTAATTGTGGATTGGGGGAGGGGTACACCCTTTGACTTCCCAACCTAAATTTTTTTTTAACACTGAATAACAGTGTTTTTAGTTACTGTAATAATATTGCTTTTTCAGTAACTTGTAGTTTAATTATTTTTCCAAAACTATAATAACATTACAATAACTAATACAAGTAATGCTGCATTTCTACTTTAAAAGAATAAGATTTCTGGTCCAGCAAACTTAGGGTAGGCTAATTGAACCAACCTATCAATCATCTGGTTTGAGAGGCTGCAATGTTTTCACTTTGGCTGATTGTTGACTCCTATAAGGTTAAGTATTGTTCCAATAAAGAAATTATGATTATTATGATTATTATTATAACAATTATTCAATTCTAAAATGAGCTGGCTACAGGTTGTCATTTTTCAGAAGGGGCGAGGCAGGGTAGTGATTGTGAAAGTAATATAGTAATGTAACAAGTAACGTAACTAATTACTTTTAATACCCAGTAATAAGTAAAGTAATATTATTACTTTGGAAGGCGTATTAAGTAAATAGTAACTTATTACTATTCCTAAGTAACTTTCCCAAAACTGGTGATAAATAAGTGCATGGGTACGTCCAGACAAATGGCGCGCGAGTGTGCTTTTAATAACAAGATACTACTGTATATTTGAGCTTTATTATAATGTGTATGACTATGTGTGTTGGGTGTGTGTCTCAAATAGCACGCTGTGTGTGTCTGTATTTATTGGTCTTTATAGAGTGTGTGTGTGTGCGTGTGTAGGATTATTGCTGCCTCATTCCTCATTCCCCTCCTGGCTGTGACCCTTTTAAACAGCCCTCCATCCTTCGCTGGGAACCCCTCCATCCATCCATCTTGCTCTCCACCTCTCTCTCCCGCTCTTTCCCCATCAATCTCTTTCCTTCTTTTTCCCCCTCCAGCTCCCGTCCATCTCTGTCTCTCTGACTCCCGATGGAGAGCGAGAGACAGACAGAGAGAGAGACAGAGAGAGAGAGAGAGAGAGATTATCTTGTCTTTCCTAACCTTCTTCTTATTCCATCAAGCAAACATCTCGCCTCAGAAGTCCACAATAACACATCCATCACGCGAGCACGCGGGCAAGCGTGCTCGCACACAAACGCACACACCCCAGAGGGCGGAAGGCCTGCGGTGACAGGGGTTGTAGAAGTCACACATACAATTGGATTCAGAGTGGAATAAATGCATTAGATGCTGAGTTTACCCACTCAGCAGCTGACGCTGGCAGAGATGTGTTCGGGACTACCCACAATGCACCGGGGGCCAGACATTACAATACAGTTTCACATCTGTGATAAATCTGGACCAGATATACAGATATTTATGGGGAGATTTGAGATCTTCCAAGTCTTAATGTTCTCATTCACTAATATTTCTAAGAGAGCTACACCATTTCATGGCCAGATAGGAAAGATGGTCATAAGGCCTATATACCTTTTTCACTACATTAAACACAAACATAAACAGAGCTCCGTGTTCACAATAGGGAGGCAATATTGCTTCTCATTGCTTCTGGTGTGATTTGGGCACACCCTGTTGCGTTTCATCAGAGAGATATAGGCTAAAAAGTCTAATGCATAAAACCCATTTGGACCCATGGTGACCTGTGTCACTCACAACTCCTTTAAGTGATCTGGAAAGTTCCTTATACAGATTTATCCTTCACTTTAACTCATGCAATCCCTAAGTGACATGCATTTAAACCCTGATGCATAATGAGTGGATATGGTGTTCAGCTGCCTCACTTGCCTGGTGATAGTGGTCAATACTTTGAGGGTTTCTCCAAATATGTAGATCATCACCCCTCCCAGACCAGCAATGCATGGCCCTCCACAACATTAATTAATATTATTTGGCTTCTATAGAGTGGCACACAGTGACAAACTGAGGCACACAGTGACAAACACATTTATACAATATCTCCTTTCTGTGGGTTCACAAAAACACATTGAAAATCAAGTTGTACCCTGCCAACGTGTAGCCAAGCTGTATAGTGCAGTGCCTCTTTAGTAGTACATAAGGTTCCCTGAGGCAGCTCTACTATACTGTACCTTAGAAGATGCCATAGAGGATGAGATTTAGACGTTAGACCAAGTTAACCTCACCTCGCCATGCAATCGGTGTAGCTCTGCTGCAACAACACCCCAAACAACACGACCCCCAGCAGCACTGCCTGAAACGTTGCTCATACAGGGTACATTTGCACAATTATACATTTATGAAGGTGTTACACTTCAGAGCTTGTATTGCGGTAAATCTCCAGGGACCCTCGTGGTTAATAGAGCATAGAAAGAGAATGGCCAACGGGCAGACAGACAGACAGACAGACAGACAGGCCGACCGTTGGGTTACCATGCTTATCAGAGCATAGAGAAAGTGTGGAAGGTTTTGAAAATGTCTAGGTGTGTGTGTGTGTGTGCACGCGTGTGAGTGAGTGTGTGTGTGCAGTGTGTGAACATGGCCCTGTCTTTCATTCTATCTGATATCTGAGCCGCTTGTCACACGGCCCTCTCCATTCTTCTGCTTTTATCCGGCCTCATTGTTGAACATGAAAGGGAAAGGGAAAAACATCTTTATCTGTAGCCTAGGTCAGTGCCATACATCATCACAGAGGGTCTGTATCTGCTGAGTCTACATTTGGACTGTGCCTCCAAGTGGGAGAAACCACTTGGAGGTTTGCTATGCCATTACAACAATAATAGTCTGAAAGTCTTTGTTAGAGATGTGTTTACTGTACCAGGAAGCAGAGCAAATGTGGTACCAGTCCCCAAACTTAGCACCTTTGGAAATGCTGTGCCCTATATCTTACACCCGGCACAAAGCGGGAGAGCAAGTTTCTTCGCTAATTTCCTGTCCAGCACCCATGTTGTTTAGATAGCAAATGCACTTGGTCTAAATATGAGCTGTGATCTGGCACATTGTTGGCGCTTTGCTATCCTGAGGCAGTGGAAAGAGATTGCACGATTGGTGGTTTAGGTGTGTGGCATGGTCTATCTTTGCCGACAGCGAATACTACCAGATGGTTCATCTAATCAACTGCTAAGAGTTTTTTGAAAGTGTATGCTCTTTTCAAAGAGTTTTGATGGATGGCTCCCCAGATAGACTTGTGACTAACTATCCATCTGGCATGTCAGGTTAGCTCATGAATAATGGAGAGAGTAAGTACAACCCCTTTGAACCATGCGCCTGGCACAATGACGTTGCTGTTAAACAAGTGGATTTGGACACGCCCTAAATGCAGTTTGCATCTTGCGCTTCAGACTGTGTGCTTAGATGGTTAAAATAGGGCCTGTTGTGTTAGACTATAGCTAGTTTTCTAAGGAACTATAACACATAGCTATCTCACAGCAATATGCAATATTACTATAGACATTGAAATCTTACCTACTCTACAGGAAACATGATATACTGTACGATACTTATTTTAGAAATGTAAAACCGAGTTTACTGCTCCAACTACTGTACATATAAATCACATTGTATAATGGTTGTTCACAGATGTTTGCATGACTGTACTAATATTAGTCTCTAGACTAATAGTAAACACAAGTTTTAGGGAAGAAATTATATTGCAAATTGAAAACAATAAAGTGTGTAATTGTATCTTTGAGTCCCAAACAATTGTATAAATGATACTGTAACTAAATAGTACATTTTTAGATAAATCATAGAAATGTGCAATATACCAGGTTCAGAAAGTAGATTTAGGCCTACAGTATTTACAGTGTGTTTCTACAAACTTTTACATTTTAAACATTTTCCCGTCTCACATAAATACTGTATGTAGTCTACACATAAATAATGCTACAGTACTTTTAAGGGAACGCTAGCTTGATAAATGCAGCATGCAGTGTAGTGAACTAAATAGCCCTGCTGATCAACACAGTTGATTACAAGTTAAGAAGATTATGTGAATGCTAAAATGTGGCGTAACTTTGGAAACCTAGAATGAACTTTCTCGGACATCATTTTTAGAGGTTTGTGCGTGATTGTGTTTGTGTGTGCACGTGTGAGAGCGAGAGAAAAAAAACACTAGATCTCTCAGATGTTCCTCACAGTTCATCAGTGTTGATATCTGGCCAAACAGCTGCCCTCATCTGGACACACACGTACGCAACTTGGGTGTACACCTTGGCACGTTTGCATGTGTATGCTTGTAGTTGAATGGTTATACTCAGATCTAACAGTTGGTGCAGACATACAGCACGTGAACACATATATATTCATGTTTTGTTTGTCTGCGAGTGTTTGCCAGACAGGAAATGTGAACCATGTGTGTATTCAATGCTACAAAAGCCTGACATCAACAAAGCCTGTCTCATACCGAGAGAAAAACTTGAAGAGGATTTTTACTATGGGAAAAGTCTGGTCTGGGATTCAGGCAACTATCCGTCATTTATAACACTCTGCAGGCCACAGAACTGCCACTAGACTAATGGATATGAATTCTGTGAATTCATATCTTGTGTCTAATATTGTTTTTTAGGAGGTGAACTGGTGTAATGTCCTACTAACATTCTATTGTCCAACAAGCCACATGATATGATGCCTCCTACAGTACACTGTATATGTATATTGAAGGGGGAGGGGGGCTACATAATATAGTGATCACTCAATAATTTGTAGTAAATGAAATGACTAGTTAGTGAAATCCAAGTCCTATATGTAGCAAAGAGAAATGGCATTTTCATCTTGTGGCTATCCACTCTGATATGAATTGATTTTAAGGACGTGTCAATCATTGATTTTTCAGAATACCGAGCAACTTTGGGTACAATAAATATCAATTTCAATGGTATTACTCGTGCTTTCCATAATAATGTCTTCAGAATCAGATACAGCCCTGCTATCCACCCATCTGTCTGTTTATCTTTCAGACGGTGGGGGCTTTCAGACAGTAGTGAGTAGGAATCCACTTGGTCGTGAATAAACTGGCTTGCTGGAGGCCTACCTTTATTTTCCGAAATACTGACCATCTGTCAGTTAATATGCTGGTTGGTCTGTGTTGGATACACTACTCTGTGATGTTCAAATGAAATAAAGTGTATGTAAGGTAATCTTTATGTGATTCTCTCTCTCTCTCTCTCTTTCTCTCTCTCTCTCTCTCTCTCTCTCTCTCTCAGGTCTGTTCCCAGCCGTGTTAAACCTGGCCTCCATGGCCAACGTAAAGGCGAATGCCACCTGTGGTGCTGCTGGTCCAGAGATGTTCTGTAAGCTTGTGGAACACGTACCGGGCCAGCCTGTTAGGAACCCACAGTGCCGCATCTGTAATGACAGGAGCCCTAAACAGTTTGGTAATAAACACACGCACGCACGCACGCACGCACGCACGCACGCACGCACGCACACACACCCAAAATATACTTGTACTGTGTAAACACTTGTATTATGGCCATCACTGTGTAATCACACATTAATGCACATGGGTTCCAGGTGTAGTGATTAGGGGACCAGTCAGTGGGTGTAGCAGAAAGAGACCAACACCCAGGTGTTAGCCTATCATGTTGTCAGCAACAGTAATCTAGTGATTGGACTGAAGCAACATTCGCGACGTGATAAATTGACAGCGGAAATGTACCCAAAAATATAAATTCAGACAGACAGCAAGTCTTGGAACTTGCCAGGCCTTCATAAGACAGGTGGTTACATGGTAATAAGTAAGCAGTCAAGCTGCTGCAGTTACTGTTGGTTCATTAACTTTTTAGTGACAATGTTGAGGTAGTATAGGAAAAAAAGAAAGAAAGGTAGAAATTACTTAGGGGGGAATAAGAGGTGATATTAGAGAATACAGGAGATGGAGAAGAAATAAAAAAAACAGCAGGAAGAAAAAATTGTGCAGGAAAGTGGAAGAAAAAAAAATGTTGTAATGATAGTAATTTTACAGTCTGTCTGTGTGAAAAGCTACAGTGAGGAGATGCAAACTCAGCGCTGTATTGTGGAGAACATTTATTACTTCTATTGAATCACTGTGAACACATACCACAAAAGGAGTGCCGAGCGCTTCACATTTATTATTGGATTTTGCCTCCTGGCCGACTGTCTTACTATTGGCTTACTGGCTGAGTTGCTACAGCGTTGACGTACATTATAGCTGTCTGGGTTTTTGGCCGAGTTGGTAACTCAGGGTGCGTTCCATTTGGACTTGAGGTCCGTATTCTAGACTCTTGTCGTTTTTAATGTGAATTGAGCGCCACACTCCACCCACACTTTACGGACAAACAGTAAACGGAGTTTCGCTAAGCTAAAGTTAGCAGTATCTGACCACCATTGGAAACTTCTTGTTCTTGCATTTTTCAAATGACAGTAAATGTAGACTGGCTGCTTGTTTTACCGACTGGCCAGGTTGTTTACAGTCAGACCGACAAAGGCCTATGCTTAAAGAACGGTTGGTCTACTACTGTAAGCTAACTGATGACTTGACTTGCAGACTGACTGACTAGTAAGTGAGAGGAGATGCAGTGTGAAGGACAAAAGACAAAGACAACAGCAGAGAGTGGAAGTAGAGATGGGACCAGTGGTGTGGAGAGACGCCCGGAGACAGGAGAGTCAAGAAATAGGAGCGAATGAGAGGGAGAGGATAGAAAGCAAAAATAGATGAGGCCAGTGAAATAAGGATATAAATATATAAATATGCAGGAGTATATAAATGCCACAAGGGGAGATGATAATTGAACAATAGGAAAGACATAAAGCCAAACAGCTACGAAGAGAAACATGGATACCAGTTTTTTAAGCTTTCTGTTCTATTGTGAACAGAGATAAACATTTATCTACATTTCTTTGGCTGTATTCTCACTCCCTGTCACACATTTGCCAGAGTAGAGCGTAAACAAACACACATGCAAACAAACAAACACAAAAAAAAAAGCGGTCCATTTACATTCCCTGTTTTGCGATGGGTGGGCATCCATCCATCCATCCATCCTCATCTGCTTATCCAGAGTCGGGTCGCGGGGGCAGCAGCTCCAGCAGGGGACCCCA
>JAODTR010030019.1:0-22073 GCA_025399935.1 Amblyopsis rosae | reverse complement strand
AACACAGCCCTCAGGTTCATGGGGGCACCCAAACCTCTCCACCACGATAAGGTGATGGTTCCCGGAGAGGAAGTATATCCACTTATTTTAAAACCTTGTTTTTCATTAGGGCATCTCCATTGTGCATATATCGAATTATAATTTGCTATATTTTTTAGGTTAAAAATACAAGTCTGGAAAGTCTGACCTTTTATACACACTGTATTTTATTGGGAGGGGAAATGTAAATCCTTCTTATAAATCTAAATTCTTTTCATATCAAGTAAACAATTCTTATCAGCACACTAATTCACACACAAAATATACACATTTCATGACTATAAGTATAAAATGGTAATACAACAATGAAAACTGACTATAAAACAGGTTTGTACGATAGCTTTCTCATTAAAATAAGCATGTTTACACCCTGAGAAAATAGAAAGAAAAATAGAACGACAAAGAAAGCATGATACAGAAGCCATAGTCCATATGATTCCTAAACATATAATACAATAACGTTTTTCCCTACCAAACCCCAGTGAAATAATTTATGGTTATCTTTTATATAAAAAAAGAAACATAAAATAGAAGAATGAGGAGAGAAAGACAAAGGAAACGTGCAAAGTTTGGTCGTCACCCACTCGGTGGTGTGGTAAATGTGTTTATTATATACATATTTAAATCTCATGTTCTAGAGCAGCCTGCCCTTCCCTAAACCCAATGTACTACAACAGTACCAGACATACTGTACACAGTAAACAGAATGCTACGATAAAAAAAAAAGTATATCACCACCTAGCAGGGTGTGTCATTACTCTACAGAAAATGTATAATTTTAAAAAGGCCCCATATTATTCCATTTTCTAAATGTTTTCCCATTTCTGGGAGGGTAAGGGATGTTTAAAAATACACAAACGTGTGTAGCAAAAGTGTGTAGAAATAAATACAAAAATATCTGACCAGAATTTATACTCTAATACAAGCCACACATAAAACATGATTTAAAATGCTAATCAAAGGCATTGTATAAAATAAATAAACAAATGTACGTAATGTCCTCAGTCCAAGAACAACCCTCTTCGTCTTAGATTCCAAAACAACTACACTAACTATAACGAAACCATTTTCGTGGACGTGGAATCGAGTAAGCTTTATGTAATGTGGGAAAAGTCCTGACGCAGAGATGTAAGTGATTCATGTCCAGTTAGCCAGGTCTGCCTCTGTGTGTTGTGTACGTAAACATACCAGGAAATGACCCTGAACATAGCCCGAGGCGCAGGTATGAGTAAAGCGTCACCCCACATTATTTCACATGATCCCTTAGATGGGAAACCTGTCCTCAGTTTAGGTCAGAGTCACACGCAGGATCATCCAGGGTTTGGTCAATGTCCTCCATTATTTCCAGAAGATCAGAGAAAGGCGGCCTGCGAAATGAATCCATCTGAAGCACAAGACGTGTCAGATTGTCAAGGTCAGCGCCTTGAACCTTCTCTTAAAAGGTCACTTGTATAAACATTGTCCTTTCAATAGTGACATATAAGTGTTTGTTAATACAAAACAACAGATGAAGCTGCATGTGTTTATGATGTGCTGAGTCATTGGTAAGACCAAAACCATTAATTCACTCATTGGAAACAATGAGAACACTGTCTAACACTTTCTAACACTCACTTGAGACACTTTATTTTATTTTAGGCATATTTAACCAGGTTAATGTAAATAAAACCTCTTTGTCCAACTATACACTTTGCTTGTCACTGCATTTTTCCAATCTTTAAAATAGAGACACTTCCATCTCAAGTATATTTTGCTCTTCTACTCACCAAGCAACATTTGGCAGCAAGTTCAATGATGTCGTTTGGACAGCCTGAAACCATCTTACTAAAAGCATTCACATCCAGCCCATAGTCCTAAAACACACACAATTTAGGCATATCAGAATCTATTAACAACAAATATGTCCTGAAAATGCCCTATCAAATATACAGTAAATATATTTGTAAATATATTAGTTATAATCTTAGTAATGCTTAAAACAAGCAAAACTGGCTGCCAGTGCAGTAAGTGAAATTCACTTAATAAGATTTCTTAAACTATGTGCACATTTACTTAAATTAAATCACTAGATAAGCCATTTATATCAGAAACAAATCCAACTAGATTTCAAATCTAAAAACAAGATTATCACAGTAAATTAGATAATAGTTTTTGCAGTGTATAAACATTCACACATTATTGTGTGTGTTAATTGCACGTATAGTCACTGGTTCTGCTAACATGACACATGCACTGTCTATGTAAATGTATCTTGAAAGTGTATCTTCCAGTAACCGTACTTTGGGAATGTGCTCTACTAATGTATTTTTGGACTTGCTCTTATTGCTCTAAACTAATGGCAGTGTATCCATTTAGCCCCGTCCTCAATAGTCAAACTATTAAGCCTCCAAGCTTGTCCGTCCAAGATATTGCTCTTTTGTCCTTCATCAAAGCATTTGTGTGTATGTGGGTGTGCGTGTGTACATGTGTGTGCATGCGTGTGTGTGTTGGTAGGATGGGTGAAGAGTGACAGCCCTCCTTACCCCTGGCCAATAACGGAATAGATACAAATGAGACTATGGCAGCGCTCTGGCCTTTAGGTCATTACTGCACGGTCCCAAACTGCTCCGAGCGCCCACAGGCCAGGCATGGAAATTAATTAGCCATGTAGGTTGTTGCATATTATCCCCACTAATGAAGAATGAATGCCATAATAGCAGTAATGACTAATTCATATTCATACGGGTCACTGGAGTTGTGGAGAGGCTCAGACCACTGTCAGACCACAGTCAGACCACTGCATCCTCTCAGGAGATAAACTGAGCAAGTAAATATGTAGTACGACTTCTACAGTAATGCCAATACCAGCTTAACATCTTACTGCCCCGTGTTTGGCTAACACCACACATGTCAAAAATGTTAATGTTACATAAACATCTCATCGGTGGAGTAGGGCATTAGGTACTGTTGGTTTGCTTAGTGTAGTGTTCCTGTTGAGCCAGTGGAATCCCTGCTTCTATATTAATAATTAAAACAAGAATGACTGTAATGAGAAGCTGCATCAGCTCCTGAGGGGAAGTTCTCGCTCCGCAGGGAGGCCAGACTAAGGATCATTAACAGACAAGGTCCCCTGTGGAGACATTTACGCTTTCTGTGGGCTAATTCAGCAATTCAGGATGCTGGCGTTCATAAGCATCATTGCAATAGTGGCGTGTCATTTTTCCTACAGGGCGATTTATTATGCAGCTTCATTGTGAGTGTGCTGTGAAGGTTCTAATCAGTTGCAATGCCGTCCAAAGGCTAACCACAGTAACTACGTATCTGGTCAAAATTGAGTTATTGCTAAAAAAAACATGTACTTCTTGATATGCGCTTTATCTTGTGACAACAACATGTTCTCATTCCCAACTCGTCAAAAATTGCAGCTTGGTCAATGGCCTTTAAATAATAATCGAGACATGTTAAAATGTATTTACCTGAAATCACAGGCTACACACAGCCTATACCGAAATATAACTGAAACTATAAAATTTTATGATTTCAAGTAATTACACTTCAACATGTCTCGATTGTATATTGATTATTTATCTACAACCAGGAGCTGATACTTGTGCTGAAATTGCATTCCCATTTAGATAAAAATAAACTGGTGGGGGTAACGCCATAGTCTTGCCGTAACAGTCAATGACCGAAGTCTTCATCCTACGACGCCAAGGGCTTTCTAACACTTCGAAAATTGACAAAGCTGCCATTTTTGACGAGTTGGGAATGAGAACGTGTTGGTGACATAGTTTCAGAGTTCAATTAGTTTTTGTTTATGAGAAAAATACAAATAAAACTACTACAGAAACTACCAAACTGACAGTAGAAAAAAGAAAAAGATTTGAAGCCATTTTTGTCAGTTTGACTCTTTGCATGTTACTGCACTTACATTTTGTAAGGCAGAGGTGATTATAAAATCCCCTTATACCTGTGTTCTGGGTAGAAAGTCTGGATCTGCGGAGATGCGGCCCAGTATCTCACACAGCACAATGCCAAAGGAGAACACATCCACCTGATGGAGAAAGACTGGGAATTAGGAACTTTATGTGAAATCCGTTCTGTCTTGGTTTTGTTCAAACTAAGTCTAGAGTTCATTGTTGTTACCAAGGGGAGGGTAATGTAGCTGATCACTACAGAAAATATAATTGTTTTTTAATTGTATATTTTTTTGTATATATTTTGTACATGTCTCCCAAATATTGTTTCTAGAATATATATTCCTGCCTTGGTCAAATGTTTATTACTATAGTATATATCTCAGCCAAATGTTTTATATCTTTGTATTTGCAATGTAAGATCGGATTTTGGTCTCTAATCACTGAGGCATTTATATTAGACGGGGTAATCTGATATGGTACATAAATGTACAAGATAGGGAAAAGCATACTATAATAAAAACCATTTAATGCAATAATCTTGTCTATAGTGGCTTTCAGATTGAGTCTATTTGTGTTTGATGTTCTGTTCGTATAAACAAAAGTATTATTAGAGCTTAGTTTATGTTGACTGTTTTATTTATGTGCTCAACAGCAGTGTTCCCAGCTCATGTCCAAATGTTAAAATTATGTAATAATATTTTGTTATAATATTTGAAAACAGCCTAATGCCAACATTTAAACGTAGTCTTCACTGTACCAATGCCTTATACATAGAGACTACATGCAGAACAGTTCGCTAATGAAATACTGACATGTTCCAAATTCAGAATATTAAAAATAAAATACATGTGTGTGTGTGTGTGTGCATGAAAAAGCCAGATGTCCTGTATGCAGCATTCGGTTGTCAGTTGAACTGATGGCGGTTGGTGAGTCTATACCTTGCGGTCGTACGGCTCTCCTCGTATCATTTCCGGGGCCATCCAAAAAGCTGATCCCACCAGAGACATCTTTCTGCTGTTGGAGGGGAGGTCCTCGACCACTTCCTTCGAGAGGCCGAAGTCGGTCACCACAGCCTCCCTACCACCCCAAGCAGTCAGCCGCACCAGGCAGTTCTGGAGAAACATGACGACTATATTTGAATTTGAAAGATTTGAGAAAAACTGTAACAGCGAATATATCTAGGCAATATCATGCTAAGATTAAATAGTATTCAAATATATGTGTTATATATAAAATGCTATATTTGTTTATTGCCACGTAGTCATGTGGACTCGAATAATTATGGCATGACTATGTCATGTAATGAGTAAATTATGCTATATTATTATGCTAAATTATGAGAAACAATGTAACATATGCTGGCAATGTGTTTTATAATATAAATTAAATTGTTATAGCGCATTCGTTTAAACATAATATTTGATAAACAAATGTATATCTAGGCTAATGCATCCAGAAGAGTTTACATATATATACACATATACACACACACACACACATATATATATATATATATATATATAAAACTGTTTTGTTAAAGTTGACTGTAATACCTATATTTAACACAAGAGGGCACTGTGACTTAATTCTCCTTGGATATGTGGACAACATTCACATTCAAATCCATACTGTGGGTAAAGGTCCTGGGGCTAAATTAAGCAATGCTATCTGCTTTGACATAGTGTACAAAATGCTGTATGATCATGTGAGATATCATATATTTAATACATTTCCTGTGTATTTATTTAGTAAGAAGAGCACATGGTAACATTAAATAAAGGTGACCTAACAGCATTATGATAGATTTTGCCTCAGGTAGGGAACGATAAACAACTGGTTGTCCATTTTGTGGTAATTTAAAGTGTAACCACAGCAACTACTGAGACGTGCCAATGATGTTTGCGTTACTGTGTTTACTAAAGGCCTAACACTGAAAGAAAAACTATAGTCTATTTAGTGAAACACAGTTCACGTCATACATCATACTGTCTGTGATCATACAAATACCAGGGAACACACAAAATTAAACATGGTTGCCTCTTTGTGATATCTTCCAACAGCTGAGGTAAATAATGTCAGTTAAGGCCTCTCAGAATGCAAGATGATATCTTCCTTAAACAGCATTGCTGAGTATGGATGCGTGAACTCCTTCCTATTTGTAAAGGTGGAGGTCAATGCAGGCTTGGGCTGCAGGTAGAACAAGGTCTATAACAACATGGAAGCACACAGCCTGGAAATAAAAACAGCTCCAGCAAACAGCCAGAGCTGATGAGGTGTGGGGCCTGTAATGATGGAGCAGCAACATCTGAGACATCAGTGTGTGTGTGTGTGTGTGCGTGCGTGCGTGCGTGCGCGTGCTGACATACAGCAACGTCTTTGTACTGTCACGAAGACTTTGCGTGAGCCAAAAGTGGCATGATGAAAATTGCGAACGCACGCTTTGTGAATGTGCGAACCATGCAGACAGAGGTGTTGAGCAACACATAATACATCTACTGCGTTTTAAGGCCTAGGCAGGTGAATGACTCAACACCAAACACTGATTTGTTACCACATGCTTTGGAAATGGTTTAAACTGCTGCTCATACGCACCTACGTTCGGTCCGAGCTGAACTCCACACAGCATAATTAAAAGTTACAAAAACAATATTTTGCTTTCAAACTACAAGTGTGATGCCCCTCCCACAACTGAGTCAGAGAGAACATAGTGACTCAACATTTGGAAGATGGAGGGGGGAGGGGTGGGGAATAAAGGTATATAGAAGACCCCCCATTAATGGCAGAATACACGGCTGCGTTAAAAGTTCCAGCGCTCCATGCAAGTCAATGCAAAATGACGTTAGCGACTTTAGGGTGCGACAGCCACGTTAAGAGACCAACCGGAATGTCCCAAAGAAATGCATGATCGTTGCTCTCTCTCTCTCTGCTTGTATACATTTGGTTTTGACACGGTACCCTGGAGTTGAGGTCCCTGTGGTAGACATTCTTGAAGTGAAGGTAGGCCATTCCTCTGCATATGTCACAGGCCAGCCTAATCTTCTCTCTCCAGGACAGAGACACATCCTGGTTGGCCAGCAGGTCTGCTAGACAGCCTTCACTCACATACTTGAAAACAGAAACAAATCGTGTCAGGGCACAGAGATAATACGATAATGGTTCAATCAGAAGAGCGAAGATATCCATTTCATATTTTACATTTAATTTAATATAAGTCTACATTATCTATTTCATAGCTAGTGTGACATTTGCTTAGTAATTATTGTAACAGTGGATACTCTCTCATATTCATTCCCAGTAGTTCATTTTTCTCATATTCATTCCCAGTAGTTCATCTTTCTCATATTCATTCCCAGTAGTATCAGTGTTCATTCCAGGCCATAATTATGTGTGTGTATGTGACTTAACCCTCCTGGCTTTACATAGTCATTATGACACACACTCTACAAGTTATTTGCTGCACTGTGCATACAGTATGCTGGATGGATTTAGACTAACTGACTTGCATATATAAACAAATGCAATAATCTCACCTCTAAAATCGGATATAGCTTATCTCCTTTCACGCAGATTCCCAGATATCTGGAAGACAACACCATAAGCAAATTAGTCTTGACACGTTTTAAATTAGTTGTGTGTGTGTGTGTGTGTGTGTGTGTGTGTGTGTGTGTGTGTGTGTGTGTGAAAATGTTACCTTACGATTTTCATGTGTTCCATGTGAGGTTGGAAATAATTACATGTGGGAGGCATCCAAACAAGTTTATAAGTAATGAAATTGTTAGTCTGCTCTTAGTCATTAATTATTATTTGATGTTGAGCATATTTTGCATGCTGAATGCTCCTGTGAGGGCTAATAAGCAATGCATTTTCATAAAACAGCCAAATCTCATTATTAGATTACAGCAAGTGAGACAAGAGCAAACAGTGTAAAGTACAGGAGCGTTCCATATATACAGTACCATATATATTGCTTCCTTCTGCACCGAATAAATGAACGCAATAAACATTTATATTGGAGGGGGGAAAAATACAGATTCTTATTTTATCTAGAATTGTGCAGCCCTGACATAAATATATACAGTATTATATACACACACTGTACATACATGTGCACTCAAGAATGTACAGAAACTCAAAGTGGTTAAAAAGGAACGTGTGTGTGGTTGTGTGCTGTACACGGGAAATGCACCTGACGACGTTCGGGTGGGAGAGCTTCTGGAGCAGGCTGATTTCCCGCACAATGCTGTCCTGGTCCACGTCTTTCTTATACATCTTCACCACCATTACCTTACGGGTTGTTCTGTGAGTCACCTGGACAGGCACATGATAGACAAATAGCAGATTCTGTACTGCACGGAAACACAAATACGTTCTCAGGTAAAATATGCTGCATTATCCGTTTGCTGGGATGATGATAACAATGTTACAAATATCTACAGAAAGCACCGGAAAAGCAAAAAAGATAACAATAGCAATATCAACCGACAGCATTACAGATTATCATTTTTTGTCTTTATTTTAAAATGTAATTTAATGTTGTACTAGTATCCCTTTATGGATGGACATTTTGCACAACATTAAGAAAGAAGCTTCGAAGACACTCTAATTCTGTTTCATATTGAAAGCATTCATCTGGTGAGTGTTTTTCCCATTTTCATTTTTAGTAATTTGTTGTATACCTGCCATTTAATATCTGCAATTTGAAACAGGAAAACCAATTATGTATCGCATATACATACACCGATTCTGAGAGTTTAGTTTAGAAAGCTGAAGCTGTGAACGGAAGCATGTTTTTCTGCAAAGACGTAAACAAAGTGTCCTTTTGCACAGACGTGCTCAGACAGCATTAAGTGCCCGGAGAGGCAAAAGAACATCGTGACTAAACTTCACTGTACTCTCTTAGGACGAGACCGGGCTGGTAATACACCATGTTCTCTCTAACTGAACACATCCTCTTGGCTCGGGCTGTGGGAATCGACTTGACTCGCACGCTGGCTTGAAGCCTACCCTGGCCCGGTTTAACCTGGGGGAGACATACTTCAGGTTACTGACGTAACTCTCAGCTCATGGCTGTCTGAAGGTGAGAGAAAATAATTGGCTTCAAAAACAACAACTAGGCCTATATGTTTTTTTTTGTTATCAAGGTGGAGAGATAGCGCCAGGTCATGCTTTTTACAAAAGCCAATATGCACGTATGTGTGTGGCAGATGAGCTCACACAAGCACAGAAAGATGACACTGCTCCAAAGGAGGTGGTTATGGAGGTCAATAAGGTGACATAATCTACAATTTGCTATGTACTTATAATGAGCCATGTAAAATGCAGGTTACTTGTCACTAAAGCTCGACAATCATGTTTTGACAATGTACTGTGTGCTGTCACAATAACAGCAACTATAACTATTTGCTGTTATAGTTGGCTGAAACTATAATGAGCTTTGCTCATGATCAATATTCAATCATTTAGGTAACTGTAGTGTACTGTACACCCGCAGATACACACTCTCCTCACATTGCAACATTCCTGTTGTTACCTTATACAATAAAGAGAGAATAGAAAGGACTAAACTTTAATCTGATGTGATGCGTACCTTGTAAACCTCTGAGAAGAATCCATTTCCTATTGATTCAGTGATGAAATCATCCCAGAATTCCAGTTTTCTGACAGTGGTGCGAAGCTTCTGCCAGCGTTCCAGCTATCAAAAAGGATGAAGGGGTATTTTACAATTACACATTTGATATTTTATCACTAAATTAAATCTAATAAATCTAATCTCTTTCTTTAAGAAATACAGAATTAATCATTTGTATGGGTAAATGTCTAGAATACTGTTTATGAACAGTGACTGTGCCATTAAATACTGTTTTTAATGAATGGCACACAATTACATTTTCTCCAAATATGGCTTCAGCCACTTTCAAGTTTGACTTATATGGGAAAAACTCCTAGTCTTAAGGCCCAGGTATACTTTAAAATGCGTGACCTCATGCAACATGGACGAGCACTCAGGCTGTTCAAAGTATACTTCATGCGGATGCATTGCTGGCTATTTCTGTATACAAAAAAATAAAACACGCTTTGGAAGTAGCAATATTTCTAACTATGATTTATATGTGCACACGGTTAAAAGATTCGCTGTAAATAAATGATGTGTTATATGCTTAAAACACTCATTTGTGAGCTAAGTGGGACGTCCATTGTCGTCTGTAGTGGGCTTCAGCCTATCTCACTTGAGCCTTCATCTGTATTAGATTCTGACCTGGCAGAAAGAGTCTGGGGGTCTTGGACCACTGCTTGGTTCATGGTTTACCTCCACTTCACACATGCTGAACAGCTTGTCTGGACACAGAAACATACCGTACAGGGTTAATGCACTCAACAAAACAATGCAAATGTAAAATCCTTGGCACATAGCGTATGCTATCATGAGGTGTCTATTAGCTTCCAGTAAAAACAATGTCATTTTGATCGTTCAAAATGACATCAGCTTTATACTCGGGGACAAGACACAAAATGACATACTAGGGGCCCGGGGGGCCAAAATGGCCCCATTATCTCAACAGACAATAGTGTACACAAACACACACACACACAGGTGTATTCCTTTCATATGTTTACTGTTGTTTGTCACACCATAGGGAACTAGTTCAACCTCACACACTGTCACATTGAAGAGGAGGTGGAGGAGGAGAAATATACACAATAAATGCAAAGAAATTTCATTTCATGTGCTTAACCAGAGGTGTTGGTGGGTCATGAGTTGCTTATGTACATATTTTTGGCAGATAAAACATGCAGTACATTTCTCACTCACTTTTCTCACCCATATTTGTCATACTTGTTCAATTCAATCTCTGCAACAACGCTTCCTCATCACATTCCGACCTGAACAGACCTTCGGCCACTCCTGCTCTGTCTTACACACACGCTCTCACTCCTGTGACACAATGCACATTCCTGTGGCTTGGTGGCACAACGCACAACACCAGAGAACACGGAGCGCGTGACAAAGCTTTTACAAGCCAAGTGAGCACCGGATCCATAGGGGGCTAACCATGTAATCCAACCGCCATGTTTGCTAACCACCAGCCAACAATGAGGCCCTAACAAGTGACGGAAACATAAGACTAGCCTACGTGTGCTTGGCACAGTAACATGGCATGGACACGTTACATAATTTATGACAGTACGTGGCGTAACACACATTTTGTAAAACCTTTAAGTAGCTTTCTATTCAACATAATTTCGGTCAGGCAGCATGCAACCCAATGTCGTTTTCCACAGTGTAGCCTCCAGTCTGTTCTTGCGATTCACCTGAAGAAAATTGCAATCCTTTCATCTTTAAATACATGTATACATTGTGGCGTAGATCATCGCTGTAACATGGAACATATGGGTCACCGAATGTCTACAATGGAGGACCATAAACATAAAATAACATACCATCCATGTAATAACTGCATCTTTGTCATCTAACACAGAGTAGGTATTACTGTTGAGTCAAGCTGCCCTCATATTTCCTTGCCAGACTTACAATATGGTGGGAATCACAGTCGTGTGCATCCGAGGGCTCAAATGAGCAAACCCATCGTCCAAACTGAGCAAACGATTCCGCTGCGACACAGGCATAAGTGTCTTCTGTGACATAATAAGCTGTCATATTTTCACATAGACACCCGACACCTACATAGGGCATTTTCTATGGTTCATGACGCACAGACACAGATACCCTCCGACTTGTATGAGTGGGATGAAGTCATTATTGTTAACGCGTAAACAAGTTTTCCTTCTCTCGGATAAAAGTTAATGTGCAATTTGTGTGTTCTCAGATATTGTAGTGTATCCCGCTGTAATTATGACATTGGCCAGAAGTAGCACTGCATGCAGGACGCAGAGTTTTCCTTCCAACTCAACAAAGCAGTTAGCCTCGCGAGAATTCAGTTTCATTTCGCCATGAGAATCAGTCTGGAAAGCCTAGGAATGATTTTTGAATGTGTCCGATTAGCAACTGAACTTACCAATCAGCGTCATATTGATAGCTATACGGGCGTGGTTGAGGATTGCAGGCAGCGAAAAAGACCAGATGGTTCATCCAAATCAACTGCCAAGTTGTTTTTTTTTTAGTAGCTGCCCTTTACAAAACAGTAAAAATGTAAGGCTCCTCTGATGGACTTGCGGCAACAATTCATCTGACATGGCAGGTTATGAAGCAGTAGCTGTGAAATTGTTTTTGTGTTGCTGCAAAAAATTGGCGGTGAGGTGTTTGACTGGGCTGAAAATTGGCAGCACCTTGGCCATGCATTCAGTGGCCCGTGGCCCGTGTTTACCCACCGCTGGTGTGTGTGTGAGCCGGAAGCTGGGGTGGAATTGGGAGGAGGTGTACTTATAAATAAAAGACAGTGGGTGTTCAAACTGTGCTTGGCTTTGTACTGTAGGTCAGCAAAGGGACACCCACAATCATGGCACACAGACAGATGATTTCAGAACACATCCCACAACAGCATGAGAAAGAAAGATGTATTAGTGTGTGTGTGTGTGTGTATGCTCATTGCTTTGGATAAAAGCATCCACTAACTACATTTGCCATTGTCGAAATTGTGACAATTTTATTTGATAGTCAACGTGTTTACAGCTGTGCGTGTGCTTTGGTTGCAAACGGAGGCAGGGTGGTTTTGGACAACAAGACCAAGTCTAATAGCGCACACCGTGTCAGCAACACAAAGCAGCTGGTCTAATAGCGCACACCGAGTCAGCAACACAAAGCAGCTGGTCTAATAGGGCACACCGTCTCAGCAACACAAAGCTACATCTGGTCTAATAGCGCACATCGTGTCAGCAACATAACAGCGAGTTGCAGACGTCACACCCAAGACGCTATGAGCAGTAGCCGCTACAGCACACACAGATCTGCAGCAACAAATCCTCCCCATTGACACACAACGCACTGTGCTAACTAGCAAAATGTTTCAAGAAGTCTTAATCCCTCCTGGCAACAAAGACAAAGTTACTGATGCAGAAAACGGTGTGTCTCATTCATGTGAGATAGATAGATAGATAGATAGATAGATAGATAGATAGCGAGAGTGAGTTTCTGAGTGCTCCATGTATCACGGTCGGTAAGAGAATCCACGGTGTGTATTAGAGACTGACATTTCTGTCGGGATTCCCGCGGGATGGGAAAGAAAATAATTATTAATTAACGGGAAAAAGTCAGTGGGAGTGGGCGGGACCGGGAATCGTAATAACACAATGTCGTACAACTTTATACACAAATACACAACATACCTAAAATAACAAACAGCATTGTCATTTTACAGTTTGTTCATATGGCTGTGACGTGTTTGTTTTTGTTTTTCCTTACGCTAACTGTCAGACTCCGGTCAAAAAACACAACACGGGAATGGAGTTAATTTTTTTGGAATTTGGATGGGATTTTTTCATGGGATTGGGATGGGACTGGATTTGCTTTGTGGGAGTGGAATGGGAGAGGTTTTAAAATACACTCCCGCGTCACCCTCTAGTGTGTATTGCTTTGTTGTAGTTTACACAATTAATAATTTAGAGAGGAACTCTTTTGATGCCATGTATGTGTGTGTGTGTGTGTGTGTGTGTGTGTGTGTGTGTGTGTACGTGCGTGTGTGCGTGCGTGTGTTTGTGTGGTCATGTGTGAGCATGTGCATGTGTGTGTCAGTTTGACCTACGTAGTTACCTCCTATTTCAATAGCCTAATCAATTGCCTGGGACGAGGCACCTTGTGTGTGTGTGCGCGTGTGTGAGTAAGTACGTTTATGTTTATTTGCAATAACAAGTTAGCAAAGTAAAGGATTTATCCGGGCCTATATTTTACATGCTGTAAAACTAAATTATCTGCCTACCTGTGTAAATAGTCACCAGGGAGGTGAATTGGCAAGATTAAATGCATACCTACCTACCGCTCTCTCTTATTATCTTATTGGCATGAACAGCATACATGTTGCCAAAGTACCATAACCAGGGTCAGACTGGGACTGAAAAACAACCCGGGGCTATTAGTTTGGCCCAGTCTGACAAACACACAGAGACAGCGATGCACTGTAGCGTAGCAGATGCGGCCATGACGGCAGGCCCAGTCACATAATGTAGAGTAAAACATTAGAAATGCAAACATAAAAACTCTTTGACCACTGGCCCGTTCGGCCAGGAATGGACCGGGCGTTCGGGAATGCTCCTGAACTTCCTGATGGCCAGTCCGTCACTGACCATAACAAATGTTTTTCTTCATATTTTCTCAATAGTAATGTAAACTAAGGAACAAAACATAACAATAACAAGAGCAGATGAAAATAAGTAAATTAAACAAGAGATAGATTAGAAACAAGGAAAATAAATACAATAATATCCCCTCTCCCTCTCTCTCCCAATTAATGTCCAAAACTAAACCTTGTACATTAAAATACAGTGCATAAACATTGTTTTGTTATTAAATCAGTGGCTGCATTTGTCACTGCCACTAGTTGGGTGGCTCACCCTCCTATCTACCCCTCCCCCAGTGCAATGCAGGGTTCTCAGGTGAATAACATTTGCATTGCACATCTACAGAAAATATAATAAAATGGCATTTCCAAATTATAGTTATTACAAATATGAAGTGCCTAAAACATATTTGTTTGCGATTACAAAACTTGAAAAAGTTCAAATGAATACAATTGACAGACAAATCAACATTTTCTTTTGACCAGAGAATCAGGTAGTGTTCTGGGCAATATATAGGTTACAATAGAACACCACTCTGCTTTTCAACGCAGGAAATTAATAGGTGTAGTGAGCTGAATTATAAAATCATGTTACTTACTGAAATGATTCAAATTATTCATGTTCATCTTGATACAAGATGTGTGCACAGTCCCACCGTATAATCCAAACAAGTCTGCAGTGTGTCTTGTTGTCTGGGGTAATAATGAAAGCACAACTGAACATTCAGTACAATCTGGCCTGTCATACATCTATCTACTATACCTAATGTTTAGCCACGTGCAGGCTCACTTCACCGCAAAGACCAGACACAATAAAGACTACATTTGTGCGTTTCTCCAATCTGAACATAACGTTTACAATATTAGAAATTCAGGCTAATTAGAATGAAATGTAGGCTACATTGATGCATTTATGCATAATGGCCAAGCTATGTAATACATTATAGGCTAAAAAGAAATTCATAGTTTTGTTTGCTCTAATGTAATTGATTATTCAAACACGCATTCCATTAAAATGTTTATAAATCGTACTTACAGTGCTGACTCCACAATTTCAAAGTATGCATTCGATTACAGCTCCAGAAAGTTTGTTTCAAGACATCAAAATGAATTTCAAGCCTTGATTCATACTCTTCAACCGTTGTTCTGACCAATTAGAAATGAAGTATATATTCTCCGTAGAAAACAAACAGTCGTTAGCTGCTGTCTGCGCTGAACAGAGCACGTCAATCACATTTGGGATGTGTTTCACTTATGACGCGGTAGGTAACTAAATACATTTGAGCAACACTGGCACGGTAGCACTTTACTACATCTGGTTGTAGACCTCGTTTCCATAAATACTTTCAAATGCATTCGCTGCTTGTTTTGTCTGGTTTTCGTATTAGAATAGAACGAGACACATTCGCTATTCACAAAAGTTTGTGATTTTCTGCTCGCTATATCCTACCAGATGAGGACAGCTGAAAATGATATATTGCCATCTAGTGATCATTTTCTGTAAAGATAACAATTACTGCAGTGTACATACGCTATACTGTAGGACTATACGTCGTTTCTGGTCCTTATTGCTCTGTGTGACTACAGAACGCACGCAGTTTTATTTTGTTAACAAAAACGTAACATTTGGCTTTAACAAACACAGACATATTATTACATAAATGCATTTGCATTTTATTCAAATAATCAACTGGATACAATAGACAAAAGACAAAAAAAGCTTTCATAACACAGAAGCATTCCATTTCAAACAATAAAATGTTGTGTGAAGAACAGTAATGTAAATTTACAGTTAGTATAATTAATTGTGAGAACCTATTCTTGTGAGGACCTTTTACCATGCTATAACATTTCATTCATAGGCTATATGTTCATGTTGGCATGCATTTGTTGGAGACAGCCCCAAAAAATAAATGCTAATTCTACATGTCATATGTACAATAAACCTTATATTTTATTCATACCCTTCTAAAGTGAAAAGACAGACAGTGATAAAACAAGATGAAATGTTAAATATTACAATATGTATAAAATACAGCTATAACACAGCTTTCTATAAATATCATTCTCACCCTGCAGTAAAGTAAATATATTTCTCAAACCAATCATTTTATTAAGTTATCAAATTAGAAGATAACAGCTTTTTTGTTTGTTTGTTTGTAATTAATTCCAGTGAGTTAATGTCCACAAGTTATGTGAGAATGCAAGATTTTCGCATACATTAGTGGAAAACTCAAACTGAGGTAGTCTTCTACAGTAGGCCTATATCACAAATCAGGGAAATTCTTAATCACAGAGAAGTTTTCTTATGATTAGTGGATTTTCTAAAATCCTTTAAATGTTCTTTACCCATAGAACTATGACTTTACCATGGCCTGCTAATAGTATTCAGGCAATGGTACTCTACAAACGTTACACTTTGTGTTGCAAGTGGTGCAAAGACAGCCAAGGTGCCTCTCTACATTAGACTGCACACTATTGTATCATTCTAAAATATTGTAGAAGAAAAACATTTGTATACTACTTTATAGCCCTCCATATTTTCACCCACGCTCCACTGTGCAAATTATGTAACAAGACAGGCTACAGAGCTTACCAATGCACCTTATAGAGCAAGAGAAAGACATTTAAAATGCATAGTATTATTAAAAATGCAAAGTGACATGCGTAAAATTATGTTTTTAAAAACTGTCCCTTTGCCATACATTCAACACTTATGTGTTGAACAAATTAGTGTGTAAGGAAGCATTTATTGTTAAACATTGTCCCATTGTTAATACAATCATGTCCCATTTGACTAAATATAAAAGTTAAAGGGTAAACCAAATAAAGGGGGAAAAAGAAAATATGTGTTTTTAACTAGTGCTTTTGGACTCATCTAAAAAATTATATAAACAAGCTATTGAATTCACCAGACATATTTAGTATACTTCGCTGTAACTGGTAATGAAAACTAAAAACATTTTAAAGATATGGCATGCATAGATTTAAAGAAAATGTTAAACCTTCTGACGGGCCAGCTCTAAATACACAGAACTAAAAAACAAATAGTTTAAAGATATTTTAAAGTTTGTATTTATGTAGAATTACTGATATGTTTTTATTTAAGATACAAAGTAAACAGCAAAACATTTTAATTTGGATTTTAATTTCATGTTCAATAGTCATTCTTTTCTTTAATATCTATTTGGTTGTATGGTCACTTAATTGTTTACAGGCCTACAAAGGCTGTAATGGGTTTTTATCACTACTGTCATATGGTACCACATATAGTTATCATAAACCTAAAAATAATAGCCAACTTCATAAATGCCAGATTGAGTACACAGAAAAGAACAATGTGCGTACGTCTGTAACACCACACTACATTTATAAACTGTTTTTAAAGCTTTCAGTTAGTTGTAATATATAAACGTCTTAACAAACCAGTGGCAACATGAAATACTGTGCTTGCTTAACGATGGCAAAACTATACAGGCTCATACATATGTTGCACTGGGGAAACTGAGCGCATGCACTCTGGGAAGTAAACACTGTTCACGTCCCTGTAAAATGTCAGTGAACTGGGCAGAAGCTGTATGTCACAAAACTGTCCTCCGCTGCGTCTTTAGAGAGTCACGATTGACCAACCTGCGCCATACGCAGGAGGCTGTGGGTAGCAGGGGGGGGGGGGGTGGTGGAAGCAGAGAGCTTTTCACCGGCATGTGCGGCAACTCTGATATGGAGACTTCAAACCCCCCCCCGTAAAGAAAGACAGGAGGCAACACAGAACTGTACTGGTGCAGCCTGAGACAGTGCATGCAGAGACGTCACATGCATGCAAGACACAGTGTGTGTGTGTGTGTGTGTGTGTGTGTGGGGGGGGGGGCATCAGGAGAATCTGCCCCGTTGGAAGAAGTGTGTCCGTGTTGTCGACCGCTAAAGCTTCCAACCGACTACCCCGAACACGCTGCGTGTCACTTCCTTCCCAGAGACGAGGAGACAATGGAGTTTATTCGAAAGTTCTTTCAAACTAACTTTTGTTGCGTTAGCGTCAGCCAGGCTATCCCCCCCACCGCCATGGGGGGGCGCTGGTGGACCAGAGACAACTGAGGGCCGCGGTGCTGCGTGGGCTTCTGCCGCTGCATCAAGACAGAGCCTCGTCCTCGCCCACGTAGGGCAAGTCCGCGCTCCTCACGCCTTCCCCGACGACGTCCTGTTTCCTAGGCGACCAGGAGGAGAAACAGCCTCGTTATAGGAACGCTACGAACCTGATGCTGACAGCTATGCAATCCTACCGAGCGCAGGGTTGGGAAGTGGGAGAGTGGCTGTTGGGGGGTGTTGGGCCCAAAATACACCACCCTGATGGCGTTGGGACAACAGCCTGGTGGACCAAATCTGGTTTAGGAGGTGCACAGGGTGAACAGGGAGTCAGCGCTGTGTTAGGAGGTGCAGGGTGAACAGGGAGTCAGCGCTGTGTTAGGAGGAGCAGGGTGAACAGAGACATTGCGTTAATAAGTGCTATTGTTGCCACACCGACGGCTGCAGTCGTTGTTGTCGTGCTCCCACTGCTGCGCCGCGGAACGTTACCATGCGCTCTCACAGGCGGGTGGGTTGGGCTCAGTGTTATTGCTTCTCGTCGGGAGACACCGCGACCCACCCCCTTTGAAATGGTGTATTTTGGGCTTCACATAACGTGCTAAACAGGGTGGGGTGGTGGGGGTAAACTGTTATGAACATTTTGGTGCAATAGCAACATGATGTAGCTGGATATTCGTGTCACATGTGGGAGGGAGTTTATGCTTCTCCATGCAAAGCAGCAGCAGCAGCAGCCTGGATGCTCTGTGCCTGAGCTGCTATATTGCCTCTACAAACATGGTGCTTCCTCCTACTGCCATCCTCTCTTCTCATTGACTTCATCAGCACTTATCCTAGGCAGCAGTATGCACTATGTAGGCCAATACATCCTCGATAAAGACCATCCCCAAATTGATCGAAGCTGTCTTGTGGATGCCAGACTGGAGCTTGGAGCGATGTGCCCAAATATGGTTCAGGCACACACCCTGCGCGTTGATGTTAGAACCAAATCTACAGTGGGAACTGGAGAGTCCAATGTCAATACCCTTGGCAGGTTGGGTGTATTCAGCCTAGATAGTACATCTAATCTCAAGCAAGCGCCGTCTTGTCCTCAAGACTTTTACCTTCTTTGTTTACTATGAATGTAGCAATATCTCACATTTCCTGCTTTGCCTTTGCTGGCGGTGGGCAAGAGAGGGGGAAAAAGAAATAATGAAAAGCCTCCTTGGTACATGCATGCACTGCAAACATCCAACAACACTGCAAGAGGTTTAAAGGCACACTACTCAACTGTGTCCAGAGTTACCCTGCTGGTTGAAACATAGCTATGGTTGCAATACAAAACAGGGTTACAAAAACATGGTTTGATTTGAAACTCCCCCCACTCCCTATTGAGCACCTAAGATCACATCCCTCCTTTTACAGCAGCCCACACGGTTGAGTTCAGTTAAATATACAGTTACCTGGGTCAGAACCTTGGGCTTCAGGGGAGCGATCGAGAGGTTTTACTTTTTAAAGATGTATGGTTCCTTAATATAGAACTGTTCCTATATGATATGACATAATAATGTCATAAACGTCGTCCACCATGACTACGTTTACATGCACACTAGTACTGCAGCATTACTCTGACCATGATAATATTCCGAATTTGATAGGTGTCATGTAAACGGCATTTCATTTGGATTTCCCAAATTAGCCCTTTTTTCTGAATGTAGAATTTTCCGATTAAGACACATGGGATATGCTGATATTATTCTGGTTTTAGGAGCATGTATACAGCAGTAAATTAGTCTCAAGTTGTCTGTTTACGCAAAGTTATGTGCAGAAAACTTAGATCGATTTGTTGAAGATCAACAAAATAGCACAAGCGGTTCCAGCTGTTAATTGTTTCCATATTTTGTAAGGCTATAAGTGGAGTAATTTATTCTGAAGTTATTTAAAAGGCATAGCTTTAGGATGACGTATACATCAGAATATGTACAGCTGCATGTAAACGGACATGTTAGTGGAATATTCATTTTAAGTAGACATGTAAACATCTTAGGACGAAGATTTTCATTTTGGGAATAATGGCAAAAACTGAATATTGTGTGAATGAAAACGTATCCATTGTGATATCCCCAAATCTGACGTCACAATGAGTTCCTTTTGAAGTGGAAAAATATTCAGCTTTGGGTGAAACGTTTCCCCGGCCGTCCAATTGCTGCGGTGAAGGGGCGGGACAAATCCAAATACTAACTAATACAAACTAGCCTGTCTATTTGCGACATATGAATTCCCACGGAGATTCTGTATCATAGCAACCAAAGCATCTCAGCTGAAAAAACGCTGCGGTTTCAGAATCGCTTTGGTGGACACGCGACCTTACATGAGCACTTGTCCTGGGACAGGCATGTTTCCTCGGTCTTCTCTGCGGCACCAGTCAAAGGGGTTGCCAAAGGAACGCTTCCTCAGCATGGTCCTCACAAGGATCTGCACATTGGAAATCGTACGCAAAACACCATTATTACATAAAGCGTGGATTAATGAACATATACCTACACCACTTACTGGTAGGTGAGTGATCACTTGGGAAATACACATAGCAGGATAAGCTATAAGATATTGTTCATAACATTTATGGAAGCAATTCTAATTTAACTGCATTGTAACTAGTATAATGTTAAAAATATGTATTTATATTAGCATTCTATGCTTTTTTTCTTTCTTTTCCTTTTTGGTGACTGGGGTATTTGTGACTCCTGTCTATAATCATCAAATGTCTGTAACTTGGTTTCAAAATAATGATCTTGCAATGTGCAATGCTGGTTTAAGCTGCAATAAGTAGAAAGTAAAAAATCTGCATTTATGTTAGAACATTCTATTGTGCGTGCTCTGTCTTTCTAAAGACTACCTTCTGTAACAGCATCCGGTCAGCATTGCGTAACAGAACAGAAGGGCTATGTCACATGAGCTAACAGCTCACCACTGTGGCCAGGCTGGGGATGTGCTTGACAGAGTTCTCCACCTCCTCTTCGGTCACCTCGATCATCATGCAACAGTTGTCGTCCTCCGGGGGCAGGGGCTCGGCTCCGTACCTGGTCACCCACGGGTGCACCTGTGTGCGCGTTACAGCTCATTAAACACACAGTGTCTATCTTACACCTGGTGCAAAGCGACAGCGCAAGTGTCTTGGCTAATTTCAGACTGTTGTCATTTTCCGTCCGGCGACCAAGCTGTTTAAATAGCACGTGCACTTGCGCCCATTTCCGTGCCCGTGGGTGTGTTGGTCTAAACATGAGGCGTGGTCTGGCACAATGCTGGCACATTGCTATCTTGAGGCAGTAGAAAATGATTGTGTGACACCGGTTTATTGCATGCTACGCTCAAAACACACCCATGAATATTGAAAATAGTTAAGTACAACCCTTTTTAACCATGCACCTTACCGTTTTATCCACTGTTTAACTAGCAAAAGTGGATTTGGACACGCCCTTAATGTACTTGCGCTTTAGGCCGTGTGCTTAGATCTTTATTCTTTATTTAGATTAGATCTAAAATAGTGCCCACAGAGAGAATGCACAGGTCATATGTAACACTTTACCACACCTACTGTATGTACATATATCATCTTACTGTATAATATTCAAGAGAGCGGCGTAAGTGACATTTCTCCAAATTTACAAGAGGGCCAAAAGTAATTTTTAAAATTCACGTTAACATTTCATCCATTTCATATAAATGCATGGGCCCATCTGTATCGAGGACCAGGACTGCCATAATAAAAAAAAAAAAAATAAATATATAAAAGTATAAATAAATAAAGAAATGTATAAATAATTAAATAAATATAAAAATAATTGAAAAA
>JAODTR010030008.1:0-22075 GCA_025399935.1 Amblyopsis rosae | reverse complement strand
AAACATTTTGACTTAGCGCCGTGAGCACCTTGTACCACACAAAATCGCTTGGAGGTCAGTAAGCAAAACCAGAATTAGTCCATATATAAGGCGCTTCGGATTATAAAGCGCACTGTTGTTTTTGGAGTGCGCCCTATAGTGCAGAAAATACGGTACCTTATTTTATCTTTTTGTTGTTATTGAAGACATCTTTTTTGGCTTAATCAAACTTTCTCTCAAGTTTTAAGTTCCACCTCTGTCTTCTATACATAAAGTTTTCTATCAGTACGTTAACAACGACGGTAAGTTATCATATTATAAGCCACACAAAACGGTTGGCCTTATTTTAGCCTATTATGAACAGGCTTTCAACTGAATGGGGTTCATTACATGCTTTTATGCAAGCGTCTCCTTGACGTCTCGTTATATCTGCCTTCTCCTCCCACTTCATGCTCTGCCTCGCAATTTATACGCTTTCCTCCTCCTGCCATCCCATCCCTTGTTCCTCCTTATCTGCATCTCGTCCTCTCTTTCTCTCCATCCTCCTGTCCTACCTTTCTGCCTCTCCATATCTACACATCATTTAGTTCCTCCTTTCTCTCCCCCTGTCCATCCACCTCTGGACTCCTTTACTGTGCCTCTTAAGTCTCCCCTCTCCCTCTATCTCAACAGTCTCTTTAGTAGGGAGGTGGCGGTAGAGGTAGTAAGTGTGTGTGCGTGTGTGTGTGTGTCTCTAATGCAAAACTCGGCGGTTCTAGTGTTAAAGTGGACATCACATGCTCATTTTCACATGTTGACACAGTTCCTTGAGGTCTCAATGCAATGTAGTCGACAAGCTGAGGTGAAAATACCATTAGTTTATGTAGAATAGCACTGTATTAAACACGGTTTCAGCCACGGGCCACTGCTCACCCAATCCTCTCTTCCACGTATTTTGCTGACATAAGGCTATGGCTGCTTTGCTGTTCTGCTACTCTGACACAGTGGTGTAACCATATTGATTTGAACCACAAGCCCCTTTTTTAAGAGAGGATATAGAAGTCTAGGCTAGGCTAGGCTAGGCTACTAGCACGTTGGCTAGCATAACACAATTAGTGATTATTCTGTTTAACAAGAAATATTAAAGTTAAACAAAGACATAGGCCATCCTTTGCTATCATCACAGACGTAACATTATATGTTTTTGCATGACATGACCGATTGTTGATCCAGATAAAAGCAGTAAATTGTGCTCTTAAATACTCCGTCTTCGACATTTTCTGTATTACACCCGCGAGCGTGTCTTCATCAAAGAGCAATGCTGGAGTGCAAGTTTATGCACTGGCGATCAACACCAGTTCCTTGTATAGCTTATTTTGCTGAATACTGTAGGTGGCCGGGTGGTCATATCATCATATGGGCGTTTACCTAACAAACTGTGAGAAGCTTCTAATTAGAAACCACTCACTTTTCTAATGAGTTCTTCATGGAATGACTCAGATTTCCATTGTTCTTTAGACTGTATGCTGGAGCCTACATGCAGAGATCAAAGTATTCTGTAGGCCTACATTATGTTCAGAAAGAAAATAGCTCCTTCTGTACATAATGTACTGAACATTTAGATCTGCATCTCACATGTACACAGTAGTTTACATAAGCTCAATATGTATACGTGTGAAAAGTGAAAAACACACATGAGCATGTGTAGACAAGGAAGTATTCATGAGCAGCACTTCCCGCTACTATGACACCTCTGTGGAATGGGTGCTTTAGATCTCTGTATATACTGTGGCCCTGGGTTCAAGGAAGAGTGGGGCAGGGAGGTCTTCCTGTTTGAGAAGCAGTGTTTTCCTGCCCAACAAGAGCCGAGTCTGTCTCCAGTTGATGTCAGCGTCACACTGACTCAGGCCTTGTGACATTGACATGTCTGTCTCCTGCTCGCCACGGAGACAGGCAGGCACCATCCGCGGTAACCCTACCCCACACCCTGTGTGTGTGTGTGTGTGTGTGTGTGTGTGCGCGTGCGTTCTTGCAGTGATTGCATCATCGTGTCATCCAATCCTGCCTCACAACCTCTTCATTTTCTCTCCTCTTTCCTCTTGTTGTTTCTTTTCTTTCTTGTTTTCCCATGTGCTTGCCTTGGTTTCTTTGTTTTTACACAACCTGTTCATAAACCAGCTGAAATCATATTTTATATTCATATTTTTTGGCCTCCATTGAGCATTACAGCTATGTCTATGAACATGTCAAATCTGTTGTATTTTATGCTCGCTGCAGATTCTAAGTAAAATAGTGAATAGCTCTCATTCTTTTGTCTATTTGAAGTATGTCTAGGTAACAGCACTGTGGTCGCTAAGTGACAACAGAAACATATGGATTGCTAATGAACGATAGCTTACTTCAATATCAAGATGCATGATTTAATTGTTATAAGAAAGAAGGGAGTAGCTTGACGCCCTCAGATCAAGGAGAGATTCTTGTTAGCATCTAGCTAAAGACTTTTCACTTCCTCCCTAAGGCGATCTTTTCCCATAGGAAAACAGCGTTTATTGGACAATAGGATTTCTTAGTTTCTTTAATGCAATTTGTCACGCCTCGAAGCTCAGCTTCTCTGTTTGATTCTTTGCAGATTTCTTAATTAGGACGGACCCCGTAATAATCAGCCAATCATTGACAGAAAGATCTACTGCTACATTTGTTTACAGGAAATCAGAGAGCGCTCGATTCAGCACCGAGACTGTGTTTGTATTTCGTATACTTTTTTGCAGTCTATTTCTATAGTTCTCAGTTCGTTTGGTAATTAGGCCTGCTTTGATCGTGTTTTGTGTTTATAACTAGCAACATCATTTATCCGGTTTTTATGCAACATGGCAGACACAGTGTTGTCTAACAGTGTTGAAACAATGTTGTTTAACAGATTAATTAGAGAGGTCAGTTTATTCGGCCAAAGGCTACTTCAGAAAAGGCTTCATGCCCACCAGTGATTTAATTCAATAGCAATTTCAGCCATGTAGCCTACGTATTTGTGCTTCCCCTGTTTCTGAAAGGACCAGCCGCCACTGTGCAAAATATACATTTAGGAGCACCAGCACAAAAGTTAGGCGCGCCACTAATCGACTCAACGCAGCTCATTCATATTATTCAGTGTTTCGTCTAGGTCATATCTTTTCAGTAGTGGAGGGGGGAAAGGTTGTGCTTGTGTAGCCTGTCTCCATCCAACACTTGCTCTCAGATCAATTTTCTAAGATGAGATTCTAGTCTGTTCTCATAGCCACCCTGCTGGCAGACCAATCATGGTGGGTTAGTGAGATGACATCACGCTTGTTTTGAAATGGTGGTAGAGCTAGATGTGATGATCATAAACAGTTTGAGCAATGCCTATTTGTTAAACACAGTCCAATAGTAATCATAGGTCAGAGGTCTATGCCCAGGAAACAACTGTTAATAATTCCCAATGGAGAGTTGCCAGACCTTCCACAAAGTGGATTTTAGGTCTGGTTATACCAGCACGGAGACACAATTGGCAATTAACAGCAAAGTTATAGAACAAAACACTGAAGCCATAACTACAATAATATACAACAACGCGTCCCACGCAAACCCACACAACTTAATGAATACCGGTATTTGACTGTAAGTCCAGTGTGTAACTGGAGAGGGTTCGATGCAAGGCTGAAAGTTGGAGTTTAGTTATCCAAAGTCGAACTGACCGACTTATTGGTCGCAGTCTGGAGCCCTGCATCCTCTTGGCCTCCACCTTAACATCCCATTTTCTCATATTCTGCTGCAGTAAGAATTTTATTTGATGCATTTTATTTATATTGGATGTTCAACACAAAACATTATGATGAAATACTATACTATATACTAATACTATATATGTGAAAAATGTAAGAGAACTTTGCAAGTACACACAAGGTGGTTGGTATTTAAAATAACAACTCTCTTCAGACATTTTTATTTGACAGTTATGAATTCAAAATGTACCATAAGTCCATCCCAAACCCTTGAATCATAGTTTTGAAAATATTGTGGTTGTGTGTAAAGCCAAATGGACCATAAACACTTCCACACTGTAGACTGCAATGTGCTCAGAGTAGCACAAACCATCTTATTTTGGCAACTTGACAAATCAAGTCTGTCTCTCAGAGCTGTTTTATAGATACTGCACAATCCAAAATGTTGTCAAACATATAGTAGTTAAAATATTGGCATATACATCTGCATGGTTTAAAATTGTGGTAAATACGTAATTTTTAATTAAAGTGAAAATTATGTGTGAGATTGTTTTAGAGGTGCGTGTGTCTGTGTGTAAATGAGCTTCCTTATTTGTGATTGAGAAAAGGGGTAGAGAGAGTATGTGAGTATAGAAGAAGCCAACAAAAATAAACTGGGGTCATGTTAAGTTTATCTGTGTATTGAGCCGTCATCTGGATCAAATTTACACCAAAATCTACACAGAGCACAGCTACACTCTGCGCACACACACACACACACACACACACACACACACACACACACACACACACACACACACACACACATACATACACATGCACACATACACATGCACACACACACACATTTGTCAAGTTTGACACATTGTGGGTCACAGACGGTGTGCACGCATCAAGCGTATACCCATTTGTTGGACTGGGCACTGCGGGTTTCAAAGGTATCTGTTCTTAATTTGGTGTTTAGTGCACAACTCCAGCAGTGGCTTTGCGTGTGTCTAACATGTCCTGTTAGCTTGTCTGTCACAGCTGCATTCAGCTCCTCACACACTTCCACTAGCTAGTAGGGCACATATAGGTCAGGCTACCAAGGGGAAAATGTGCTCTGAGACAGGAGGTAATGAGGATAGATCAAAGAACGTGGTAAATGTGACAAATAAAGTGGAAAGGTGGAGGGAGAGGTTGGATGTTTACACTTACTTTTTCTTTCAGCTCATATTTTTTTTTTTCTCTCTCTCTCTCTCTCTCTCTCTCTCTCTCTCTCTCTCTCTCCCTCCTTGAAACAGGCTTACCCCTGTATATTATGTTTATTATGAAAGCTGTTTAGTGCTCTGTGTGTGTTTGTGTGTTTCTGTTTTTGTATGTATACCCCAATAGATTTGCAGTATTGGGTAACAGTTTATATAACTTTTAACAGACACACATACGCACACACAAATGCACACACACACACACAAACACATATTTGACAATATTGACATACATTAATGTGTTGAGTGTTTGCGTCTTGAAACGACATGACACTGGATCTTGCTTCTGATAGGTTCCGACTAGTGTTCTAAGGTGCCTGTTTACTTTGAGAAAGCAAACATCTCAAAGCTGTGGTTGGCATAATGAATGTATACACTAGTGTAAATGGTAGTATAACATGATTTATGTTGAAGAAATACAATTTAGTTATTGCCCTCTCTACAATCTTTAAAGTGTTCTAATTTTAAAGGTCACAATTGAGTAATAATCAATTTCAAATATGCGGTCAAACAATTTCATGGGTAAATATGTATTATTATTATTATTATTATTATTATTATTATTATAATAATTATTATTATTAATATTCTGAATAATTCTTCTTATGGATCATCCTGTTAATTTAGATTAATAATATTTAGCCTATAAGGTATTAACACTGTAACACTGGATAGGCCTAACATCGGTATAGCATATCTGTGGTTTTAACGGGTTTATGTTCTTCTGGTGTTTACAGGACTCTTCAGCGATCCAACTAAGCTGGGGTGTTAACAGTTAAGACCTAGATATAATGGTGTGTAAAAGGATAGTTCTCCCAGATTATGTAATAGTCTTATGTGGGACATCTAGCCTTGCAAAGAGGCCCTGCCTCAGCCCCTTAACATGAGCTTAGTCCTCTTTGAGACCAGCAGTAATAATGTCCAGGCAAAGTCCCTGTTTCCAATGCATGGGTCCAATAAAACAAACAAGCATTCAGAGGGAGTGCCTCACACAACAGACATTAGTGAACACCTCTCTTGATCTCATGTGTCTTATATTTGTGCTCTATGTTACACTATGCTCTCTCTCTCTCTCTCTCTCTCTCTCTCTCTCGCTCTCTCTCTCTCTCTCTCTCTCTCTCTCTCTCAGCCAGCTTTGTTCTGTTCTACTGCCCTGTTGTTTAAAGGAAGTCCAAACATGTTACTGTAGTGATGTCAGTCACCATACACAGCAAGTGAATGACCAGGCACTGACTTCAGCCAATCATAAATGACCATTGCAAGATGGTGCTGTTTGTATGGTTAGATTTTTTTGATTATGCTTTAAAAGGGACTCCGCATTGTAGGTTCTGCCTCTTTTAACTATATATATATATATATATATATATATATATACAAAATAATAGTGGAGTAGGTCCAGATGTATTCAATTAAAATCATGGGTTTTATAGTAAATGTTCCTATTACATGTTTTTATGTTTGATCTAAACATTTTAACAATTTGTAAGCATTTAAATTAAATCAGTAGCATTGTCAGCACTTTAAATTTTTTTTAATTTTAAGCACAAGGTAGGTAAATATGAATTAACTAATTCTCATTATTAAGGACCTTTAGTATTATTGTTTTTATCCCATGTGCTGTAATTGATGAAAGTAATCACCCACTTGAATTAACTTCTCTTCACCAAGTGGTCACATCCATAAAAGTTCAAAGACTTCCTCGTCTATTCACTGCAGAGGGGAATTCGAGAGCTAGTATGGCTGCCATTATGTTAAATCACCTTAAAGTTCAAAGGTGTTGTACAGCATTATTAATCCTCCGCAAAAGGAGGATCAATTTACAACCACTTAAGCAGTAAAGTCACTGATCATTCGACCAAGAAAATTAGCTGACTAACATTTTATACTTATAATTATTGCAGATTCACTAGTGCTTCACGCCGGCACCGGTGTCACACCGGTGATTTATGCTAATCTTGGGTTTAGACTTTTTTTCCGACCATCAAGTACCAAGGACTTTTAAGAAGAGGCTGAAGTGGGGAGGGAGGAGTACACTATCAATGTTTAATACACAAACAGTTTCACAAACATAAAGGTTGGTGTAATTAACATTTTCCTCGAAAGGAATGTTTTAATAGCCTAAACCTTTCCTGTTTGGTCAGATGGTGAAAATTACGGTCTTTTTATAAATACATTTTCTGTCAACATACTGTTTCACAAGTACAATATTGTTATAATTATATGAAAGAGATTCACTGTTTGGCATCAGTGGAAATGAGGCATTAGTGTACAACTTCAGAACAGTGTATTTGTTTTCAACTTTAGCCATTTAGGGCCAGATTTACTAAAAGTTTGCGTGAGTATAAACTTGTGCAACTTGATATCACTGGCAAATAACACGTGAGCTGATCTACTAACGGTGTGCATGGAGGACGACGTCTTGAGGATGACGTAATGTTCATTTCCTACGTTTGACTTAATGAATATGCAATTTGGTGCGTTTGAATGTTAATGTGAAAAATATTGGGTGGGGAACATGCAAATACATACATTTACTACACGCAATGTGATCTATCAAGCCTAACAGCTATTTCAGGTGATTGCGACAGCATCTATATTCAAAACGTTTGAAAAGAAGGTGCAAACCGCCAAGAAGGCTCTGGTTGGGACTCGGATACATTGCTTTCCTTAGTACACCTGCATGACAAACTTTGATTATCTGCTTCCTAGCACTTACAGAATACAATACAATATCGGGAATAAGTGTGGGTCTGGGTGTGTGTGTTTTGGTTTCCACCAACATCTCTAATTCCACCATATCGAAGTTGCATTTGCGCTTAGGGGCGGACTGCTTTGCGTCTCGCCTCTCCATGGCGGGAAAGCATTAAAACATGCAAACTTCTCATTTAAATGCAGCCGCCTCCATGGTGTTTGCACCAGTTGTCATTTATGCAATAATTCTTAGTTGATCACCTGTAATACGTACTAAAATTACACGTGCAATATTATGCAATGCCCGCGCAATTTAGCACTCTTTATTTGTGATGTTAGTAAATCCGGCCCATATAGTGTAAACTTTGACCATTGGAGGTAGGCTCTCCTTAAGTAGGAATATTGTGAAACCTAGCACTTCTTATTCATTCAGTCCTTTCTTATACGCTTCTAGTCATACTAATCACCAGCTAATGGTAATATTAAAACCCTTCCTATCAAACTCATGACGACCTGCTATGAAAGACTGCCCTCCTAATGATTTCATTGAATCCTTGTATCCTGTTTTTCAGACAAAGACAACATGTGTTTGTTTATATAATCCAATGTTAATACTTTCTATCCAAACCACAATCAACGGATTAATAGGTCTTTATTTTATTTGCCTCACAAAAGCAGTGGAAAGTTTTGTCCGATTGGGTATAGGTTAGTTATTAGTTCTTGTTAAAAAAATTTAAGGTTCTTCCACATACCCTCTTTATGTGGCAGATAATTGTCTACATCTGTTGAAAAAGTTTTTGTAGAGTATAATGTTATACTGGAGCTATAGTAGCGTGTTCAATAGTGCGGTGCTAATAATTCACAACACGCTAACGAAACAGGAACTGGTCATACAGTATGATTGTAGCAAATAGCCAGTTTTCACCTGAGCTTTCACCTTTGTTGCTTTAATAGAAGCCAGATGCCTTTGCACTACTGAATTACAGTTTGTCTTGTCCCTATCAGCTAATGAGAGGGCAAAGAGACTGTGGGGGCAGGAGTCAGATGAGAAGAAAGGAAAGGGGATGACTGCATAACCACATGCGTGCGTGTGCGCGCGCGCCCCATACAGCCAGGCACGTAGACAGGACAATAGCAAACAGTCCATAGTGAAAGCTCGAGATGGCACCTATTGTTTGACAGGCAAACACACACACAACGACCCAAATGTCCAAAACAGTTAAAATGAATAGGTTGGATTATGCGATTGGACAAACCGCTTCCTTTTTTAAGGTATTTCCTTTACAATTACAGTACTACTAACACATTGTCCTCGCCACCTTTCCATTCTACATCCAGTATTGTATCAAGAGGGAGGCAAGCGGAATGATAAGCCGGGGTGTTTATTTTTCCTTTTTAATTTATATTCTCATAGAAAGCTTAAGAAGGGGCATATGGTATGCACCCTCGTTTTATACAGCCATGACCGATCTCCAACCATAAAATCTAGGTCGGGTTACAACTCGGGCGCACACACACACACAGAAGTCAGACACATGTCCCTGGTTACTGCAGTATGTCTAGTGGTGATTGATGGGAAACCAAAAACCACCTAAATACGACGGGCGCACACACACACATACACACAGAGATTGAGAGCGACATTCATTGAGAAGCAGAATGAGAGGGGAGGGGGTATATGATTACACAACCAGTGAGTGGGGCATGCAGTCAGACACAAAGAGAAATCATAAAAAGATGGAAGGCAGAAACAAGTGTGTGATTAAAGTTGCACTTTCCTCCCCTTATTGGAACTAAAGGCTTCTTAGTCTCTCTCTCTCTCTCTCTCTCTCTCTCTCTCTCTCTTCCAACCTTGCTTGTAACGTTGTGCCGCTTTTCCAGCCTCTCATTCACAACAGATGGTTGCTCTTTTGAGGTTCGGGGGGTTTTGCGGTTCTTTGCAGAAGATATTCTAAGGGGGTCTTGAGACAGTAGGCTACACAGTGCAAGAGCACCTCCCACCGCACGCACGCACATACATTCACAGCACAGCAGGGGGGCAAACCTTAGGATAAAGCCATGTCAACTATAATGTTCAGCTTGCGTTTACGATGTGGGCTGCTTCTGTGCTTCCGAATTGTAACACATGCTTCACTGTTTTTGCATGTAGTCCATTCCTATCCTCATATGTGTAGTGGTGGTAAAACAGCAATGGTAATGTTTCTGAATGGAAGCATATAGTACTACAGGTTTTCTCTCATACAGTACTAACACACATTTGGAAGTGTATTAAATGGGCTGCATTTTATCCAAAGTGCTTTACATTATCTGTCTCACATTCACACACCGATGTCAATGTCCACTTGAAGCAGTTAAGGTTAAGTGTCTTGCTCAAGGACACCTTCACACTTGACGAGGAGTTAGCAGGGTTTAAACCAGCGAGTTCTTGATCACCTATTGCCCTGCTCTACCCACTGCACCACTTGCCCCTCTTAGCTTTACATAGTTAATAGTAATATACATGTATTTCTAATTAAATAATTGTCACTGCACACACTCTTACTGTTCTAGCTGACTTCATAAAAGACATGATTGTTATTGGCATCGCTGTGGTGGATTATGTAGAGCAAAGCAACATCACTGCTCTGTATAGCAGAGCATGTGTTTCACTAAGAATTACATCCTCTCTACAGATTAATCATATTTAATGCAGACAAGAGGAGGCTAAGCTAAAAGACACGGCAATATAATTACAGTATTTTACCCAGATGTTTGGACTACCTGTAAATCCTCTGTGCAGTTCAAAACTCTGGTAATGTTACTTGTAGTCAGCAAACCCATCGCTGTTTTGAGTTACTTATTTCTTCCATTTTATAATAAAAAAAATGTTTGACTCAATGACTTTAGTACACAGCTGAAGTCCCCAGCGACAAGCACTGTAGGTCCATTCTAGAACAAACCAGCCCATTCACTGAACCAGGAGACCTAATGTAATACAAACACAGAGGTAGCTCACTAATCTTATATAAACCACCATTTGTTTTATTATATATATTACATCTTTCATTTTATCTCTATATTTATTATTAGGGTCGGAACCTGTCGGGATGGAAATTGAATCGGGGCCCCGGAACATTCTATAGAAATTAAAATCAAGTCTGGAGTCTTGTTGTGCTGTCAGGTTCATGGGAGGGAGTCAGGCTCGGGGGTATAAAGCAGCCAAGCAAATGTTGATCAAATGTGAAGTAGGAGCGCTTATGGCAGGCAGCCCGTCCCCTCCCCCGCTCGTTTTACTATATTGAACAGTGACTCACCAATAAATTGTGATAAGCATGGCTTTTACCAGCCTGTCCAAAACACTGGTTTCCTGCTCTGAGATCATCATCATTACACAAATCAGACAATCTGACCATGGGGGATGAGAAGGTCTGAGAACCAAGTGACCATTATTGAGTCAAAGGAGAGTATGTGGACATATATGCAATACTATATATAGTTTCTACATTCCCCAGGAGAGCTTACACTTCCTGTCATAGCTGTGTGAATTATACTAGCAGGCCTACAGACAGTCTGAACAGCAACACTGTTTGTTTTTACCCCACTGGGAGGGAAGTGCCGATGAGAAACATTAGCTAATCGCTTCAGGATGTTTCAGTTGGGTTGGCCGTCATATAAAATAACACCGCATTGTCTGTCAGATGTACCCTAGCTTGTGCTAGTAACGTGCTGGCTCTCACAGTACGCTGTGCTGGCAAGGGAAGTAATGCTAGCTCGCTGTGTGGTGCCTGAAGAATACGAGTCGAGCACAGAGAGACAGAGCACAGTAGGGATTCCAGACTGAACCAGACGATTACAGAGCTCCAGTTTTGAGCAACTATTGTGCGGCTGGCTGTCGTGTTTTTTGTGCGTCTTCTTGCTGGATGGGTGGTGAGACGGAGAGATGCATGTTGTTGATTAGTTTTTTTCTCGACAAACTCGAGTCTCATGATGTTTTGAAGCCGAAGGGAGAGATGACAGGAAAAGGGGTGTGAGGGCGAGGGATGAGAAATAGATGGGAGATAAGTGTCTTCAGTGTTCAACTACTCATGAATGGAAAACACACACAAAAAGGCTTATGCTATAGTCCTCATAGCACATGTTTAGTATAAAGGCAGTCATGCAGAGGAAACATGAATAATATAGAAGCCCCTTAGACATGCTGTCTGCTCTCTCTCACACACACACACACAGAGGAAAGGGAAATCTATTTGTACCCTGGGGGAGGTGTCAACAAGTGATATAATTGGACAGGGTCCTCTGTAAGTGGTGCTGGGAAATGGATCGTAGTGTACCAGTCAGGTGATCTGGAGATGTTTTTGTCGTGGTGTGATGTGTTCAGGAGGTCATGTGATCATGGTCATGTAACGGTAGCGTTAACCCTCGGGAGCCCTGAAGGCTTTGTTAGACCTTTCCTAGAGGTCTGCCTCTTTGAAAGGCCTGCAGAGTGGTTGGTAAATAGATTACATTGTGCGTTTGTGTGTGTGTGTAGGGGGGGGGGTGCTATGTTTTATAAGATTGTTATTATAAGTGTGCATGTGTATGTGTGTGCGTGTGTATGTGTGTACGTACAGTATGTAGGTTACTAATGGACCATCATCTTATAAAGGGTTGCAACAGGAGAAGATACATTAATCAAATAAATCGGAGGGCATGTGAATGCACTCAGACACACACTTTTAGACACATACTCTTTCTCCCAGTAAACCATATAGTAGGCTATATAAAAGCTCTACCAAAAAAACATCTGAGCATTGCACACTGATTTAATATAGGTGTGAGGCATGTTATGTAAGAAGATATTGTCTGCTTTTTGCATGTTGTTTTGTGTTGAATGATTGATATAGTACGTCCACTTTATGTCAGGGTGTCTACAAGCATTAACGGTAGCAACGGTTTTATTTGTGAGTCTTCTAAGAACCTGTCTGACACCCATGCTGACACCATGCATTTTTTTCTTAGTATCTGCTCTTAGTTGCTAGCAACTGCTAGCAATTATTCTTTTGAGGACTTAATGCCATGTTGATAGGTAATGGCCAACTAACTAACTAACTAACTTACTGAATATGTTTATTTACAGGTAGAATGACAAATGTAGGCCTACACGTTTGTTTCTATTCCTAATCTCTTTGGATACATTCTAAATAAAGTGTGTGTTTAGTGTAGCAATTAAATGACACTAGTTTAAATGACCTTAGTTTTGTCATAACAACAGAAGTATTGCTGAACTCATAACATTGCAGAACTTGGTGGTAGTAGCAAATATTCAAACGAGAACTTTGAAGGCTACATCTGACTACTGTTATACTACAATACAGTATATGACATTTGTCCCCACCACAGTCACACACAGACAGGTGAACTGTTCTATTTTTGCTTAATTTTTCAATTGTATATTTCAAGTTAATTTGCATTATTCATTGTCTTGATAACAGTTTTGAGGTGACCTACAGGTGATTGGCATTTTAGACAGTGTGCTGTTGTTGCAGCCATATGCTCATGTTGAGGCTGTTTGAGTGTATCCAAGAAGCGTGTGTGCAGATGTTTATTTTTGGGGCAGCGACGTACCCAATGTGTCATCTATGGTTAGACACAGTGCTGGTGGCATGAACCCCCCCTTTCTCCACCCCTTAAACACGCAAACACAAATGGTCTTCATGCGCCAGTAATCCTCTTTAAAAGACAGAATACATAATTTGATGATTTGGTAAATCTTAACGGGACTTTTAATGGAAAAATATTGTCCTATGCTTCATTGGTTATTGAAAAAGAGTCACACATTACAAGGTACTTTGGCTACAATTCCATTTGCATCTATTTATTATGGTGTGATTAGTGCTGTGTGTGTGTGTATGTTAAAACAATTTCTGGAAAGCTAGTCTTGTTCAGGGTGGAAGCAAGTAGACTGTAACTTTTTACATTCTTCTCTTAGCTTGTGTTGCTCCAGGTTAAATGGTGTGGCTTAGAGCACAACCGATAAAAGCTAACCTGTATCACTGGAGGTGACACACTTACAGTTGTCAAAATAGTCAAAACAGATTTATGCATTGCGTTTGTTTAAAGGAAACTGGTTTGTCCTTAAAATACTTTCTGGACCAATGCTGGGGCATTATACAGATGATAACAGGCCATAGCTCACACTGACATTCATTGAAGTGTCAGGGGCTAGTTGGAGCTGTTATGAGTTTACTTCTCAGAGACTTTCTCTAGGACATTAAAATGAGCTTGTGTTGGGTATAAAAGGGATACTATATGTTTTACTTAGCTTTTCCATTCTTTTGGCATGACTATCCTCACTGAAGTTTTGGCGTGATTACCAGATTACATATGTATTTTTAAACCCTAGTTTTATGCATCATATTTCCACGCATGTGAAATATAACACCTCAGAATTTACTCCATGAATTTGGAGCCAATGGTTAGCCAACGGCTAGTTTTGTGCACACGTTGTTTCATGTGTGGATAGTCTCGCAGAGCCAGCCTTTACATACGTAAAGTCTGGGACACAGCGTTGGCTAACTGCGTCAGTACACTACCGGCCTACTTGACAAGCGAGGAATTTTGATTGACATGCAGGATGACCAACTACGTAACTCAATGACCAAGTCGGATGTTAAACATGCGATGAGGAAAACTGAACAACAGATCCTGTAAAATAAATGTTTCATTTTAATTTAGTAAATAAAGCAGTGCGCTATCGTTACACCGGATATTACAGAGACATACTAGCGAGTGACAATGCAGCCAATGCAACAGCCAATGCAAATCGACAGTATTACTTCCCGAAAGTCCGAGAGTCAAGCTTACGGGGGATATATGCATCAGAGGTTGGTTCAACACAGAGTTGCCTATGTGATGTAGTGCTAATGAACAGAAGAGATTGAGACTAATGTGTGGGTAACTTCAGACTTCACTCTGCCTCCTCTGGCCAAAAAGTACATACCACTCCAGTACAATCGGGTTTGGTTTGGTTTGGTTGCATCATTAATTTTTCTCTCCCTTATTGTTGTTGACTAATATCTCTCTCTCTCTCTCTCTCTCTCTCTCTCTCTCTCTCTCTCTCTCTCTCTCTCTCTCTCTCTCTCTCTCTCTCTCTCGTGCAGGACCGTAAGCTGTCCAAATCGGAGAGACAGAGGTTCAAGGAAGAGGCTGGGATGCTGAAAGGCCTCCAACATCCCAACATCGTGCGCTTCTACGACTCCTGGGAGGGGCCGTCCAAAGGAAAGAAATGTATTGTTCTGGTCACAGAGCTCATGACCTCTGGGACACTTAAAACGTGAGTGCACAATCACTCACAACACACATGTACGCAATATAATACACACACACTACAGAACACACCTGTGTGTGTGTGTGTGTGTGTGTGTCTGGGCTATATCACAAAGAGCTCAACAAAGCGAGCGGCATGTAAGTGGCTTACTACATGCCCGACGCAATGCATTGTGGGCCGTCAGCCCACCTGCCAGCTACTGTGCTTAATGCAGATTCCTCTCATTCCTGAAAGATATAGAGGGATGGAATTAGAGTGACAGTTGTGGAAAAGACAGGCAGGGAGAGCAACGGACTTGACCATGACTGCATATGGGCAGGGAAAGATCAACACACACATCTCGTAAACTAACAAGCATGCAGTAAGATCAACAGATGACTGAGCGCATTTTCTCCTGGCCCAGTGGCGCCCTCCGCTGGAGGACCGGTGTTTTGCGTGTGTGTACAGTATGTGCCTTAGTTAGCTTTACAAGTGGTTTCAGAGCAGGCGTGACAGTTGATTAAACACACAAGGGTGAAATGGCACAAACCCACGCATGCAAATAGTCAGAGAGAACTCGCACAGCCTGAAAGACTGCTAACCGCTGACCTTTATCATGTTCACAGTTGTACACATAAAAATTGAAGTGCATTAGTCATACTACAGTATATCCTCTAGACTTCTTTTGAGTACGTTCCTGTTAATACAACAATAGCATAAAATGCATGTATAATAGCATGTATATTTAAAAAAAGTGTATATATATATATTTTTTTTTTTATACAGCGTGGCAGGTTTCTACTTGTTCTTTATGCAAATCTAGATGCCAATCTAGGTGCTTCAACTGTTTCCTACGTTGTTTGAACCTGAGGGGGTTATTCATCCATCCTATTCTGATGACTATGATGATTAGGCTGCTGTGTGTGTCCGTCTGCCAAACGGGTGGTATTCCGTCAGGTGGATTTTCAGCACACCATGAGTCATATAAGAACATACAGGAATAACATGGTTTTTATCACAGCCTGCCAACACAAACTTGTATAAGGCTCGCGCCTCGCGCCTCGCGAGACTATCCTGATTTGTGCAAGCTGCAATTTAATTTTGCCGCGAGTATCTTGTCTGGAACCCCTCAATGTAAAAGCGGTTATCACCTGATTGGAGCACAACCGTTAAATCAGCACACAGGCTAGATGATTGTGAGTGAGATAAAGGGAGGAAGTCCACTTTTTGCGTAAGGAAGTGTGCTTGAAATGTATAAGCACTGCGTTAGTGATTCACACTTTTGAATGGAGGGCTTCCAGACTGATTTTCGCTGCAGCGATATAACGCTAGGCGATATAACGATATTTAATTTATATCAGAATATTTTCAACAAACAAATCAAATTAGACAATATCGTTTATATCGATATAGTTATATTCTCACCTTTTTTCAAAGTATGAGAGAGCAGATACTGTGTCACATGCTCAATTTCCATTTCTGACAAACACAGATCTGATACAGATATTGACAAACAGATACAGGCAGCCAGCTAGTATGACAAGGTTCCGTGTCATCAAAAACAAATGTGTATTAATTTGAGTAAAATGTCATTATAGCTGCAAAATTCACAACCTCTCTGCTATGGACTTCACCATATACAACTACAATTAAGTTGCTAAAAATAAAAATAATTTCACATTTCTGTCGGGTTCCTGTTTTTTCTCTTCCTGTACATTTAACCCACTTTATAGAAAATACCAATATATATCGTGCAGGGGTATTCAACCTAAATATATTGGGATATTATTTTTGATCCATATCGCCCATCCCTACTGCCAATAAGTAATATACTGTACCCATATTTACCTGCGCCTGTGTGTGTCTCTCCAGCTACCTGAAGCGCTTCAAGGTGATGAAAATTAAGGTCCTGCGCTCATGGTGCCGGCAGATCCTCAAAGGCCTGCACTTCCTGCACACCAGAGCCCCGCCCATCATCCACCGAGACCTCAAGTGTGACAACATCTTCATCACGGGCCCCACGGGCTCTGTGAAGATAGGAGACCTGGGCTTGGCCACGCTCAAGAGGGCCTCCTTCGCCAAGAGTGTCATAGGTAGAGGACGAGGCTCTCCCACACGTGCACACACACACACACACGTACACACGTAACGTGCACACTAGTCAAAAAATGAAGACGTGTAACAGACACTGGTTCTCCCACATATACAGTACGTGCCCATGTAACCGTTTGGATCTTGCGATGTGTTGTTAAGATACCACAACCCAGGATTTGCTACGGTGCAGACGTATTTGGTGACAGTAGTGGTAGCTGAACATGTAGCCTATCTGCAATGATGACGCATTTGCACAAGCAAAGTTAAACTGGGGGTATGTATACCCAACATATTGATTACAGTGTTAATATGTACCTTGTGATAGACAAATAGTTCAATCACTTCTTTGGATGCAGTCTATCGGCAATGATGATGCTAAAAATGTAGAAACAGTCGTGTTGGCACACACACACACAAACACGCACACTCACACACACATGCACACGAACACACACACGCTCACGGTAGTTAGCAACATAGACTACATGTCATTGTTTGTAGAGTAAATATAATTAATGAAATAATATATATTCGAACAAAAGTCTATCACTACTCTAGGTACATATATATCAATACAATGATTAGAAACAAAAATGACCACTCACAATCATGTTAAACTGGGAAAAAAGTAAGGTAAGTCATTCCCATAAGAAAGGTAACCACTTATTTTAAAATACACATACAACACTTATATAGTAGGGGCAAGTGGGAGCATTGTGAACCATGTTAGACCCACGCACCCATCAGTAATTAGGCCAACGCTGTACAGGGGTCAAACAGACTCATATTCAGCATAGCTACACGCAACACAAACAACGGACACTCCAAATGAGAAGTGCCGATAAACATGGGCGAGGGTGCACAGGCTTTAGAGTGTCCGCACACACATGGCACTTGCACAGCACGTCAGACGTGCACCATTTTTGCAGAAAGGCCATGTTTCCGTTGGACTGGAAGAACACTGTGGTCCTTAGGCTCACGGGTGCATATTATAATGGGATGTGGAGAGAGGGAGGTACTGGGGTGGTGTGTACTTTGGCCAGCACACACCACCCCATACATGTTGCTGCTTCAACTGCTGTCCTCCAGTAAATGCAAAGCACATGTATTTGAAACAACAGCCGACCATGCAGTCAGTCTGGCGTGTGATAAAATGGTAATGACGCGTCTTTGAGACCCGTTAGTATTTATAAGGTTAACCACACGCTCGGCAGGCATTCACACCCACAAATGCCCTTACATGCATGTACAAGCGCATGAGCACACGTTGCCTCTTTAAAGTAATAAACCGTAACCACAGGAACTCACACACCTGCCATAAACACACACAATAGAGCGCAACAGGCGTTTCTCTCCATGGCCAACAATACCGTTCTCAACAAAACCAATGAGTGCATGCATTCAAATGAGTATGCACTGATTATTCAACAACTATTTCTGAATAAGCGCAATTAAAAATGTAATGTAGAATTCTAATTCATCCAAAGGTTTGAAACTTCTCCAAACCTGGAACAACCGTTGGTTGTGTGTTATTCTGCGGCTCAGATGATTACTTCTTGATGTCTCTGTTATTGGCATTGTGTGTTTTGTTTGTAAATTGCTGCAAGCAGGCCAGTTTTCTTCTCATTACTGTGTTCATGATTGGATGATTGCATGTAGTTTTCCTTGGGTTCCTTGCTCTTTCAATACACGCTGAACTTTTTTCCACTTAATTACACTGGAACCATTTTTATTTTAGCCATAGTCTTATCTGTTAGGCCATGTAATATTCAGAATTAGTTTTTAACTAAAACACTAGTGCTTTATAATAGGGGAGCCATGGGAAACCGCAGGGGAAAACGTGTGTACTGTAGTAATGTGTTGTTGTCCGTATGAAACCAATTAGTCTGCAAAAAACCTGAGCTGTTATCTGTCAGCTACTGTAGCTAATGAATGCACGTTCAATCTGGGTTAAATCAGCTTTAACTGTTTAAACTGTGTCTTACACAAAGCATCTTAAACATTCAGGTTAATAAAACATGTTATTGTTGTTTACAGCTAAGATACAGACTATAGTCAATGCTATAATATAGGTTATAATACAATTATGCAGGGTTATAATACTGCAATACAATTTCAGTGGAAATATATCCTGTGGAAATATATCCTAATAATGCTGGCCTAATATTCTGATGATCTGAATTGGGATAATTTGACAAATTGGCAGCCTCTGGTCAAATGTTTTTTTAAGTCTACCATATTTTCTTCCTTGTCATTCCTATTGCATAAACTGCTTCACTTCCTATGCTCGGGTATACTTTGTTTTTCACTTTCCAGTACAAGGTAGTGTTGTCAAAAGTATAGATTTTTCGATACACATCGATTCTGAATATTTTAATTTTTTATAACGGTTTCAATACTAATTTTTCCATAGTATCAATAGGGTATCACAGTCACAGGCTCAACCCTGCTGATACTCAAGTTATAACAAGACAACCTATATTGTGATATTGCTTTTATACAACAGTTGTAGGGTAAGTGTAACAACAGACTACCGGTATTTGTTATAGTTGGCCCGCCAACACAAATAGTTTAGTTTTTGTTGCCACGCAACATATAAACCAGTAACGAACCGTGACCCTCGACCCTCTGTGTGATCGGAGGATTATCAAAGTGCTTTTGAAGCGGCCACGCCTTTAGCGACGCGTCTCTGTGTGATCTGGGTCCCTATAGCGATCAGAACCGGTGCGCAAAAGCTTACCGATTGCATAGACTACTATAGTAAAGCTAACCACTCACCACACAGGCAAAATGCATCACACAGTACAGCCTGGTCTACATGTTGGCCTGACTTAAACTATTACAGTGTTAGTAGTACATCAAAACGCTCCATAGTCAGGCCTACTTTTAAACACACACACCAACCTTGCATGTTCCCTCTAAATGCGACATGCAACAATCTCGCCAAACAGACCAAGCATAACTTAACCTCTGCTTCACCTGAATATGCTCTCCAACTGCTGGCCTTAACTATATCGTCGTAATGTAGTTAAAGACTGCATTTTTCATATCCATCTATAGTCTGCCACATCTCAAAGCATTTGTTTAGTGTTGCCATGGGAACGGAACTCCGAATTGAGAAGATCTCAATCCATCGTCAATGTAGAGTATGTGGTCAGTGTCATGATGCTCAAAAATACCTCTTGATGCTCAAATTCCTCCTAAATTCCTCATAAATGCAATGCTGACAACCAGATGAATGTTGTAACCTCGTTTTTCGTACTTTCATCTTGGCTTAATGACAGCTCCCCTGAAATGATGTGAATATCAATCATTTCATAATCCTTATCTCTTTGGGTGCCATAGTACCGTAGTAGATGCATTTTCAGTGGCCAAATGTTTTTGTTCTCACTGTACTGCGCTACTGTCTGCTGCGTGCGTCGCTCAGGTACCCCGGAATTCATGGCCCCGGAGATGTACGAGGAGAAGTACGACGAGTCTGTGGACGTCTATGCCTTCGGAATGTGCATGTTGGAGATGGCCACATCAGAATACCCCTACTCTGAGTGCCAGAACGCTGCGCAGATATACAGACGTGTCACCAGCGTAAGTCTAGATACGTGTGCGTGTGCGTGTGTGTGAGTCTGTGTAGGTGTGTGTGTGTGTGTAATCCCCTCATTCCATCCTAGCACTTGTTTGTGCTCAGCATTAATAGATCAAGCATGAGCCCCAACAAACAGTCATATGATTTTTATTGTAATTCATTTAAATGCTTGGTTTAATTAGCCTGTATCTGTTAGCTGCCAGCTTGTGACACATGCAGACACGCACATGCACACGCACGCACATGCATGCACACGACACGCACACGCACACACACACACACACACACACATGCACACCAGCACATGCTCTGTTGAGCTGCATAACCCTTGGTGGTACGGTTACACACAGTGATGTTGAAATGTTGTACTAAGGGGGTCCTTCTAGAACATTCCTCAAATATAATCCCCCTTAATAAGTAAATATTATGTGTGTGTGTGTGTGTGTGTGTGTGTATTTACTGTATCTGTGCATCTATCTGAGCTGTTATTTCTTATGTTTCTCTGAATCTCTCCTCCTCTCGTTAGTTCTTTTTAGCTCTTTCTCTCCCGTACCATGTTTTTCCCAATACTATAGAATATCAAAATGTTTTAAATCTTTATATTTGCCAATGTACAGTACTAAGATGAGTGTTTTTAAAGGCGTACTCAAAATGCATTATTATTATTATTATAATTATATTATGGCTAATCCTCTTTTGCCCTGGAGTCCCAGGTGTGTGTGTGTGCGTGTGTGTGTGTGTGTGTGTGTGTGTGTGTGCGTTGAGGAAAATCATGTAACAGTAAGGGCAGGGGTCATGGGAGAGCTGAAAGAGGAGGAGGTGAAGGGGAAGATGTGCAGGAGAAAGTGAGGAGAAGAAGAGGCTTAGTCCAGCTACTAGCTACAGAAGGTCATATTCAGAGAGTCTTGCTGTTAGAAACTCGTTAGCTTGCTAGCTACTGTAGGTAGGTAGGTAATACAGTAGGTTACATATGTTAAGGCTAATAGGATTAATACTCTACTCTCTAGGTAAATTATTCACTTTATCTGATAAAACTCTGCCTAAATACTAATCATTATGCAAAGATTATGGTAGAATATTAAAAATGCCAATCTTCATTGTTTACTTTTAAATGGTGATTCATGAAAAAAAGTAGTGACCAACCAATACAGATGTCTGACCTCTAAAGTGACACTCCTGTCACACGGCGTCACGATGGGAGATGATGCGGGATGACAGCGGTTTGCGATGTGGGTGCAATTACGTCAAATATCCTCCAGGTGGCGTCTAAACTTGCAATTTGCGCTTGTCCACAATACAGTACATTAAGTGGTTTGTAATGTCTAATAGTTAGATCTTATGGATCTTTTAATCTAGTTCCGTATAAATAACTCTTTAACTCTATAAATAAGTCTTTTTATGACTGATTTGGTGCTTTGAATGGCGTCATCAAAGAACCGGAGATCCAAATGATCTGAGCCAGTGTGCCACCGTCACGTAAACAATTCACACTCGTCAATGT
>JAODTR010029997.1:0-22078 GCA_025399935.1 Amblyopsis rosae | reverse complement strand
TCAGGTGTGAGGGAGCAGGGAGAGATCTAAAACATGCAGGGCAGGGGTCCCCCAGGACCAGGGTTGAATACCCCTGGCCTAGAGAGCTTCAGGGCCAAAGTATTATTTTGTCCCTACAAAAGATAGGCTAGCTACAATGGAGACAGAGAGGACAAGGGGAGAGCGCTGCCTTGCCCAAGTGTCGTGTCGTGTCGTGTCGTTACATGTCGATGATAAAATGGTCTAACCACGAACTAGGCTTGGCCTTCAAGCTAATTGCGAATGGCGAGCCTACAGCTGCCTTGTAGGTCTACATGTTACCTTTTTATTATTATTATTATTATTATCAGTTAATTTCAGCTCTGTACTGTATTTTAACTTGGATTTAGGAGGAGGCTGTAAGTGCAGATAGATATTTCTTTGTGTGCAAGTTGTATTACCATGTTGTAAATGGAAATTGCAATGGTGCTCTGTCTTTTTGACCAAACGGCACAGTAAGAAAAGCCTTATCTGTGCCTTATTATATGTGATTTATGTAGCCTACTTAGGCACTCCACCCTGGGTCTTGGAATAGGGATGCTTTTAATTGAATTGTGTGTCTCTCTGCCAGGCCTGGCAGCATCACAGAGGGAGACCTGCGGTTTCCAATGATTAATCTTGGACTTGGATGTCTTTCCTTGCTGATTCAGGGGTGTCAGAGTAGCCTAGTACACGCTAATCAATATTCTCTCACTTGGAAAAAGTCTTTATCGCAACGTATACAAACAACCTCCAAGTTAGGATGAAAAGAGCTTTCTATACAAAATGCCACATGCCTAATAGGGTTGATGCAAATTCCACAGTGTTGAGTATTTCGATGATACATTAAACCTTGCGACAATAGAAGTTGCCATTTTATCCTTGTGAGGCGGTTCACAGACACATGTATTGGTAAATGGACATTACCAAGTGTGTATTTTATAGATGATCCATTTCTTAGTTGAATTTCACCAACACAAACCGTTATGAGCTGTCATTCATGATGTATACTGTTGCGTGATATAAGATTATATATCGTATTAGAAAGTTTTGGCCGTATTGCCCACCCAGGTCCCCAAAGGTCTGAGTTCTTGGGACCGGGGCTGTAGTTACCAGTGTAGTGTAGACCCTTTTATAGTTTGCAGAAGAACCTATAAACAGCATAGCGTGAAAAAATGTCTATCCCCTGGCCTTCATGACAGGAATCCTGATGAGGTTTATTGGGGCAGAAAGGCCAATTCTCTCCCCGCACCCCCCCTTCCGGTGAAGGTACAGCTTGGGAGCTTACACCATCCACCCACGGGCCCATTGTCTCTTTTTTTTACATTTTTCCCCTCTGCGAACACACCTACACCTCCAATGTCATCAACGGCAACAAACAATCATAATTTGTGACACTGGTGCTGTGGACATTAATGAGTGGAGGAAATGCTCGTTTCGGTCAGACCATTACATAACCCCTAATACTATACTAAGCAAGGCTGTGTGTGTGTGTGTGTGTGTGTGTCTGTCTGGGTGCAGCCTACTCCATTGCCAGTGACATGAAGTGGAAAGCACTGATGTCATGATGTGCGGGCGACTCCAGTGTAAAGATTAGATAACAAGCAGTACGTGTTTTCTGCCACTGGCTGGCTGCAGGTGTAAGTCTGGCATGAGAGCCTCCGTCATCACACCGCTCAGATAGAATCGGGGCCTTTTTGTAGCAGCGTCAGTGTGAATGGCCGCCGGGCGAGGTGTCGAATAGGGAGTGCAGCCAGTTCCATAGGCTTACTTGGCAGACCGCTGTCATTACTCAACGTGAGAGCTTGTCAAATGAATTGTGCTGGCGTCACCACAGATTTTCATTAGGCTTGTGTAAAACAGACGTTTTTCAGTATTTCTTCAACACTGAACATTTCTCATCATTTCAACACCTCGGCCTATTTTTGCCTATCCTATTGGATAAGCCCCTCTACCCCAACAGACCTCAGATTGTCACAGAGAGCCTAAGTCACTTCCGCATTATGGGACTTTAGTTTGGAAAAAAAGATGTATGGTAGTCAACGGCAAGAGTTATGTTTAGATCCCCTTTGCATTGTGACACAAAGAATACATGTGATGTTTGACTATTTAGAAGACAATTGCTCAAATCAAGAACATTGCAGTTTGTTAAACTATAAACTTTATAATAAAGTAATCTTTAATTTTGTGTGTAACCGCTACAGCTTTCGTCTCACACCACACGTCACCATAACAATGCTTTCTTCGGCTTGTGGATTGTGTTGTGAAAACGTCACAGGGTTTGTAGTATTACTAATTACATATTTTCACAGTTACACGACAAACTGAGACTTTCTTGACTCGAAGAATTTTCTTTTAAATAGTCAAACATCATATGTGTACTTCGTGTCACAAAGCAAACGGGATGTAAAAATAATGTTATTCTCGCCGCTAACAACCATACATATTCTTTTCGAACTTAGGTCCCATAATGGGGAAGTGACTTCGGCTCTCTAGCTGGATGCAGACATTTTCTCAGTGGGTATTTGAATGGGCAAATTATATTCATGCCTGTGTTTTTTATTTTTTTATGTCAAAACACTGACTGACCAGTACTCTAGCTCTCTTAAGAGGGAATTGACATCTGAAATTGTCTTCATTTGCTAGAGGGATTCCTATAGGAGTACTGTGAGTAACTTGAAGCGCTTTCCCCTGAATCTTGCACGAGTTAGTCATGTTCCTCTTTGTTAACTGTTTTCCCTTCCACTCCTGTTTGGGACTCCCTTTCACACAACTGGCTCTGTGTCAGGAGTCTAGCTCTCTTTGGGTTGATCATCCCTCCCTTCCTCCCTCCCTGCCTGCCTGCTTGCCTGTCTGCCTGCCTGCCTGCCACCTCTCCTTCGCTCTCACCACGCACAGTCTGGTCTGGTCTGGTCTGATTCAAGCCACTGCTGCTACCATTGCTGCAGCAGTAGTTGGCTCAGCACTGCTACAGTTTTCCATCAAAACACCAAACCTCAATGGAGCATTCAAGCCCAGGCCCGCTTCAGCTCTGCCCCTCCCTCCCATCCCGCCCTGTTCTTCTGCCTCCTTCTCCACCTCTTTCTTCCTTTAGATTTAAGTGCCCTGTCCAGGAAGAGCTCCTGGTTCATACTTGGAAGTGTTTTTATATGAAGGATCAAACAAATTGATTCTTATAAAGTTAGATTTTTCAGAAACTGTTACATTGTAAGGACTGATTGTTTATTTCTGTTGTCCTGACATTTTCTGGTATCCAATCTGTTTTAGCAACCTAACTGCACACACACAAGTAACTGTGACTTGCTGTATCCCTTAAGGAGAACATAGGGAAGAAAATATGCACTGTAAACAGGACAACCATAACTATAGCAATTTTCCAGAGAGCTACTTGTGGTCTTGTGTTGCAAAAAAGCCCCTAGCCTATTAAACTCTCCAGTCTCCTTATAGAGGTCTACTTTTACCTTCATTCCATACAGTTCTTGGTGGGCAAAAATGAAGATAATACATTTTAAAATATGGATGGATCAATAATTGCTTTATTTCTTGTGCAATACTGACATTTCCTTGCTTTATTTTTTTCTGCCAATTCCAATCACAAGGACAAATATGTGCATTGGATTGTGGATAAATAGGTACTTTATTCATCCCAAAAGGGATATAAACATAGAACATTACCCATGGGAGCACTAAATATAGACATCTACACTGTACATACATTTTACGAGTAAGACTGGTGGTGTTGTTAACTAGTTCTTATCGAACTAGTATTTATGTTTTTACAATGTTCAATGATCCCACTATACATGCTACCACAGTTACAGTGCAAAGTGATGAAATAGGGGACATACTCAACAGACGACATTGTAACGTCACAGTGGGGTGGAGCCGCCATTTTATGAGGCTACGCCTACCCGCCAGCAAACACGCAATAGCTTGTTTACATCATACCCTGGTTGGATTGAAGTAGTTGTAACTTGTAAATATGCGTAAAAACATCTTAAAACAAGGTTGATTGTACAGAGACATTGTACAGAGACATTCCTACCGGAATACTGGTCTACCATACTCGTATAAAGCAAGACAGCAGAGATGTGTACTGTAGTACCGTAACTGCTCTTAGAAATGAAGCACTTTGCTATTTAGGCTAAGTTATCTTTGAGGATTGCATTTATATTTGGTGTAATGTATGTTAGCCCTTATAACATGCATTGCTGCTGTATTACCTATTCAACAATTATTTTAATTTTTGTGCATGCAAAATAAATATTTGTGCAAAAAAAAAAAAGGAAATGCCACTTTTAAAGTTACATGTTAGTGCAAGACAAATGAAACAACGATGAAGTCATCTGTTTACATAAAATAAACGTCAATACATTTTCAGATAATTATGCACAAATGTTTGTTTTGTTTGCAGAAACATGCACAGATGATGCACAAACAATTGTGATAAGTTAATGATATTAACATTAATTGCGTGCTGTGGATGTCTCTCACATCTCTGTGGATGTCTCACATTGTAAAAAAAAAAAAGAGAAACTGTTTTGTTTCTCTAATTGTTTGAGCAGACAGCTTTCTTTACATGCACAAACCAATCAAAATATTGAATATACTTATATGGGATGTCAACTTCACAGAGGTCAACAAAGGCCTTCTGCTCTTTAGAGCACATTTATTATTATTAAACAGGGATTTTCCTGCTTTGTTTAAAAAAAAAAATAATACATTTTCCCTGTCTGAGTGAATGCTGAATATTAAGCTTTCAAGTTTTGCCTAAAACTCCATCTTTGGTGATTGTATATCCCGTTTAAGTGTGGATGAAAGGCCGAACCGCATAGGAAAGGCTACGTATTTAAAAAGAAAGTTGTGTACTTGTGGACGAGGCATCAATCTACTGCTGAAGGTGCTCTTCTGCTATGCTATAGTGTCTTATCTAGGGAGGGATTGTTGTCATGACCAGGAGATTGCATTAATGATGGTGCACAACACTGTGTTCAACAGAGCGCTGACCACTACTTTCTGGTAGAACATATCTAGAAGCTTTACTCTATTTTCACTAAAAAGTCCCGAACATCCTCTGGAAATAGAGCCAGCACTGGCATTCGTACAGTACAGTGATTGTGTATGCTGACCAGTTCTAGTTGGTTGATGTATCCCCAGGTACTCAGAGCCTAGCTCTAAGTCTGGACCACCTCCTCTCTCTGGATGGTGACTATAGATGGTTATATGATATGCATAAACTAGGGCTGTCCCGAATACCATTTTACAGGCTTCGAATACTTGATTGTTTTTCTGAACGAGTATTTGAATACTCGTTCTCAAAAATACAATTATAATTACTCAACTATAATTAATGTTTCCTAACTTGTTAAACATCAAAGCAGGCGGCAGAACCATTTGCTGGTTTTCAATAGCACATAACTGTACAACAGCAAGTAATCCATACACCCATCCATCCATCGTCATCCGCTTATCCGGAGTTGGGTCACGGGGGCAGCAGCTTCAGCAGGGGACCCCAAACCTCCCTTTCCGAGCCACATTGGAAAGCTCTGACTGGGGGATCCCGAGGCGTTCCCAGGCCAGTGTGGAGATATAATCTCTCCACCTAGTCCTGGGTCTTCCCCGAGGCCTCCTCCCAGCTGAACGTGCCTGGAACACCTCCCAAGGGAGGCGCCCAGGGGGCATCATTGCTTTTAACTTTGAGTCAACTACTCACCTGTGAAGACTCATAGCATATATTGGCCAATAGGAGTGTATGTTGAATGAAATGCCCCGCTCTCTTCTTTCAATCGGTTACGTTGATGACCCAGTGTAGGACAGGCAATTGCATTTTTAGCATGAGGGTTTATACAAAGCAAACATGCATGCTTAATGTGAAAAAAACGAATACTCGAATCCCGATATTTAAAATCGAATACATACCCAATGAACAAATACCCGAATAATCAAGTATTTGGGGCCAGCACAACCATAAACATACACGTATTGGATATAGGCTATAGCTACATATGCATTTAGCCGTTTGTGACAATGGGGATATTTCACTAAATAATGGGTGGAGCTAGCTCAGTTCAAAGTGATTTCACTTCCTGTTCACACACCCGATGCTCGCTTGGATGAATGCCAAGCGGTGCTGGGTGACGCTGTGTGTCCCTTGCCTCTGAATTTTTCTCTTGATTTCCTCTTCTACATGGTTTTGCTTTGTAGCTCCTAGGGCTTCCACAGCCTGACCCTTATTCTGCAGTGACTCAGTGATGTACCACTACAGCCTAATAAGATTTAGGCATACTACACACACAGTATTCAGCTACCTTTTCTCATTGTTTGTGCAAACATAGGCTTTTCAGACAGTCTTAAGCAGTTGCTAAGTGTTTAGTGAGCCTACATATGTTGGAAAATATTGTTAATTAATCTACGATCCATCAAACAACCCCTCCAAACGGTCACGGTTTGCTTGTCGTATTTTCATTTCTTCCCGTGGGACTCAACCAAGAACAACACGTGTCTACTCAGTTTTGCCTGCATGGGTGTGCATTTATGTTCTGGCTTTTCCGTCTCTCCATTTTGGAGGTTTCACTGCTGGAGTGCGTTCATTTGAAACTAGCTGTGTTCTGCTGGAGTCTCTGGAACGTATTACAGACGGAAGGGGATTTTTATAAACGGGCCATTCAGCTGCTCTAATGCGGTTCTCAATGGGACACGCTGTCGCCAGGAGAAAGAGAGTTGATGTGGGCTAGTTAGTTGTGAGACCTCCCCACAACTGGTCTGCTGAAGTCTGTGCTCATTCTCAACGCTGTTGTGTATTGCTGTAGTGTGTGTGGAATTTAAATGGCTGTGGGACTCCTCCTGGGCCTCTCTGGAGCCTGTAGTGAATATGCAACTCAAGCTTGCTCTGTGGCTACATTTACATTTCCAGCATTTAGCAGATGCTTTTATCCAAAGTGACTTCCATTCAGTCCATTTGTCAATAGTAATACAGGTCATACACCACTTGTCACACGCAGCCATTCTGTTCGGATACTGACAGCAGCATGTCATCAGAAAGAATCTGCTGTAGCTATACGGCACCTATTAATATACTATACAGTTCTGTAGTGAACCGTGACCCTCGACACTGGGCCTTCAGTGTCACTGCAACAGCTCAAAAGTTCTTATTTGTTGTTGTAAGTTGTTATTTCAAGCAACAGCCTGCTGCTTACTAAAAGGTCTCACATTCAGTAGCTGTGTTGTTTTATTATTTAATATATCAATAATCAATGAGTTTTTTATATATATATATATATATATATATATATGAGAGAGAGAAACTACTATATTTTATTTTGGGTACTGAATTACCTTGATTGCCCTGAGGGTAACCCTGTGATACAATTCCCAGAAGTAATGAGTACGAGCAAAGTGCTAATATTCTGTTTAGCAAAGCCGGGATGAGGAAAACGTATTTTTTATTTTGGTGTGGCGATTGATGTGATTGATGTGTTGCAGATTAGGTTACTTTGTTCTAATCTTGAAAGCAACAAAGCCATTGAAATTGTCCCTGCTGTAGTGCTTTTGCAAAAGCAATAACCTTAACCACTTGATTTGAACACCGACTACTAAAATGTATGTTATCTGCTTCAGTACATTTTAACACTATTTCAATTTGTATGCTAATTGAACCACCCATCTATATGGCGATCCATGTTGTCCTGGAAAGCGTCCCCTTTTTTTCCAATATGTTGGCAAAGCTTCATGGTGAATCTGCACCACTAATCAGTCTGAGGGAAGTGTGCTCTGAAGGAAACGGGAACATAATTAAGATATGTATGATGGATGATCTTGACTCTGAGGTCGCACGCACGCACACACGTAGATGTGATCTAGTAGGCAGGGGGTTATTTGACCCAGAAAAATCTGCTGCAGAAGAAGGCTGATGTTTTAACTGGATTATTTGTTCACGAATATATATATTTCATGTATGCTATTGTAAAATGCTGTAGATTGATCTGACACATGGGCAGTCTGTTTTTGTTTTGCATTGTTTTATAATTGTCTTCAGATGTCAATGTCGAATAATGATCGATTCATCTTTTTTGCCTTGCAGGTTTCCCAAGAAAGTGAACAGGTAAAACTTATTTTCTAATCTAAGCAGAAATATTGTTGTGCATATGAATAGGTGCTGTTTTTGAGAGACACACACACACACGACACTAGATTAAGAAATTTTGACTTTTTTTTTTTTTTTAGTAGGGCCGGCTTGTTTCCACACAGTGGTCTTCAGAGTTTGGCCTACACATACCCCCCTCCCCCCTCTCTCGCACACATACACACACAGTGGGGGACAAAGGGGTCCCTTTTCTAAGCACTGCCCATCTCTGCCTTCCACTGTGAACAGACAGAGGCCTTTCACAGTTGGGGCCGGTATAGGCAGAGGCAGCCATACATTGCTGGTCGAGGTTCAAGCCAGGGGTCTGGCCTAGTGGCAGCCCGTCTGAGGAGAAGCCATTCTCTGGGTCTGCTCCTAGGGCATGTAGCAGGCCAGCTTCACATCCTGTCCGCTCATCGCATTATACAGTGGACACACTTGTCATGATAATTCATACACTGGCAGGCCCACTGCAATCATTATCCCCTCACACTGACGTAAACAACGGAGTGATCTGTTTGTTGTTCTAGTCTCTTCAGAACATCGAAACGGCTGGCGCTTGTGCCTATCATTAAGTACGTCTAATTCTCATGATGTTGGTGTATAATGTAACCTATATGGTAAATCATAAGTGCCGATGCATCTGCGTTAGGTGATTATTCACTTTTTGTTGATTTGTATGGTTGTGTACGAGGACTTTTCTTCTTCTTATTAATATGTATTTCTCTGTCTCCAGAACCAGCAGCAATCTTAGTAAAGATCATCCCCCGGATAAGAAACCCAAAAGCGATAAATCCCCACTTCCCTCTAATGATTTTGACACCACAGGTAACTTTCCCTTAATTTTTAATCTCTCACTTCATACATTTTCACTTTTTACTATTCCTGTCAATCCCTGTATGACTTCTTAGGCTATGCTATATATCCACACTAGCACGTGCACATTTGAAAACCATTTTCACCTTCCATCTACCCTAACTTGGCATTTTCCACCACTGAGAATTGATACTTCAGTATAGATGATGTCACATTTCAGATCACATGGAAATGGTTATGTGGAGCAGAGGTGAGTTCCTTAAATGACAAAAGTGGAAATGGCAGAAATAACCTGCATAATGTCTGTTTCTCATATGTTAGCAACTTGAACATGCAGGCCTTGTTCTGTAGGTTGGCTATTTCTCTCTGGACACTGAATACAGTAGTGTGAAAGCTGGCCATTTAAAAAAAAAACAAAAAAAAACTAATCTGTGCTAGTGTGGCCTTAGCTTTAGTCTCTCTCTCTCTATCTCACTCACCAACACACTGACTTACATACAGTTATTCAAATTATTTGCACAAGGCATGATGGAATTTTGTGTGTGTGTGATGTGTGTGCGCACGTGTGTAATTTTATATTTCTTGCCGGTCTGGTGTCTAGAAATCTATTTTACCGGACACAAACCTTGTTTATTGAGCAGATGGAAGAATGGTGGAAAGATGAGATGTTGAAGATAAGTGTTGCCGTAAGGCAATTGTGAAGCATCTGAGGATCTATAGCGATAGTCAGTAATGAACTCCTGTTCCTGTGTTCACTAAAGATGGTTACAGAATAACATGAAGACGCGATATGTTTCAGGGCACTGATACATCTGATACAGATGCAAATATAATGTACACTTAGGATGCCAAATGAGTAACAATTAGTTTGACTATTTAATGGAACAAAAAAGAGTCGAGGCCTAAAATGTAGCCCAGACTAAGACTACCAGCTAACATTTTATTCTATTAAATGTTTTAATTGCTGTTTAAGTACTCTGATGCCGACTTGAAATCAAACTCGTCCAATGTGTCTCTGCAGCTTCCTTTTCCTCCAGACAACTTTCCAGTCTTAGATTCGTATCCCGTCTCTGCTTGCATTATTGACACGGGCAGAACACAGGCAGTGGTAGCCACTGTAGCCCAGTCAGGGCACAGCAGCTTGCTGGATTGGTAAATAAGCACTTTGCAAGCTATTGCAAAAGCTAAAACCCTTATAACCACGGAGCACCCTCGTCATTGCCACCACATCTCATTGTGCGAGCTTGGCATTAGAGAGAGGTGCGGCTGCCTTCATTATACAGTACAGTATGTTCTGTATTGAGCATTATTATTACTGTATATATATATATTTTTTTTTTACCAGGTTAAACCAGACATGTTTAGTTATTGGAATAATTGCTGAGGGACTTCGCGTCACATGTGTGTAATGTATCTATGCTCTTTTTGTATATACTTTCTTGTGGACTGCGTTTGTCATGATGCTCCCATCCCTGGAATTGCCTCTTTAAAATTCATATTTTTTCAGTATAGCTAATAGGGGTATTATAGTTGTTTGCCTGGGTTAAGCGCAGAACAAAAACAAAGAACACACAAATCACTTCACTGTTGATTGACATGCCCAAAGCTGGTGCATGGCTTTGAAGTGCACATGAAGGAAACAAGAAGTCTCTAAGCCCATCAGTCTCTGCAGTGTCACGGTAGTAACTTAAGTTACACAGGAATACGCTCCATCTCTGGACTGTTTGGTTTGGTGACACTCTTTGCGGGGGTATTTGTCAGCAATCGGGACAGATTCAGAACAAGGCCGACAAAATCCTCTGACCTGCCTGTCGCCTTATCTCGGTCTGAAGCAACAGAAGCGTGGATGTGATTCGTCCTCGGCCAAGTTAACACAAGGCGCTGTCCACTGTCTGATCCAGAGAGTCGTCACTGTGCAGAGCAGCCTCAGAGAGGAGGGGTGTCTGCTTTTATGTATTGGAATCTGCTTTCTTCATCCCTGTTTGTGTTTTAATTGCCTCGCCTTGGTTCATCTTTGATATCCTGCATGCATGTCCGTATATTATTACCTGCTGGCTGCATGATCTCTGTTTTTCCTCATTGCCACATTTTCTGACATTATTTCACAATGGAGTGGGTTTTAAATAAATGTTTATACAAATAAATGTCAACTAAAATCAAGGCTTGCATGAGCAGGCCTCTATCAAATGTACAGGCCTCAGTATCGTATATTGTAAAATCCTTTTACATCATAAGTGTGGGCTTGAATGTCTACTAGTTCTAAAGACTAATCTATTATTAGTATGCAGCATACTGTATAGCGATGTCATTAGCCACACTTCCATAAGACCATCCCATTGTCTGTGCTTATAATGTATTATGCTACTTATTTGTTCATTTTATTTTCTCCTCATTGTCTGCCTCATGGTTTTCATTTTTCTCTTTCCTGTTTTATGTGTCCTTTGTGTGTGTGCTTGCGTGTGTTTTGTTTGTGTGTGTGTGTGTGTGTGTGTGTGATGTGATGTGTGGCACGTGTATGCGCGTCGGCGTGCGCTGCTCTGCTGTCTGTAATGCGTGGCGGTTTGCATTGGCACCAGAGTCTCTGGTGGTGCAGAAGAGCAGGAGTGTGCTTGGAGAGGGAAAACCTGAGTCCTGTGGTAAGAAGCTCCTGCTGGGCTGCATGGTGTGATTGCTGTGCTGCTTAATACACATACGCATGCTTTTGAACTTGCCACCGGGTGTCTGTGTGTTGTGTGGCACTTCTGTTTCATCCGCGACCACGGCCATACGAAATGTCAATTTTCTCCCAACACCACACGTGCACAGCCGTCTGTGCACGTTATGTTAGAATAATAATAATAATAACAGGTTGGTTACGTCAAAGCTGTTGACTCATTTCCCTATTTCTAGAGCTGTTATTGTTGCCTGGCAACAATGTCAACATCAATATTAGGCTACCCATTTTCCTTTCTTTTTTTTTCTTCTTCTTTATTTTAACACACATTTGTTTGTGTATAATGGCCAGCAATATTATACATTTCTAAACATTTGCACAGGGTTGTGTATTTTGGGGGTCAGTGACGTTTAATTACAACCTTTGGAAAATGTTCCGCTCAGACAAGTAGACCAAGTGTCAGGTACATTTGGTCTACTTGTCATTAACCAGTAAGATTACAGTCTTTGTTATAGTGGGTTACACCATATTAGACAGGACAATGTTAAAACAATTTGTGCTGACAAAAAAATTGTTTTTATTAAGATCACTTCGCTGCCCGAACAACAAGGAAGTCCCATAGGGAAAACCCTATGCATATAAAAACAGTAATGTCCAGCTAATCTAATAAGTATACCAGGATTGTCAAAGGGAGACAGTCTGTGCATGTAGGCCTACAAGACGTTGTTATAAAGATCCCTAATTTCCAAAGCACTCTTACATATGGGTTCTCATCCACGTGACAGTTGTTGCTGGCCGGGTTGATGGATAGTTAAGTGTTTGGAGAGGTGCCCATCGTGCTACGGCACAGGACACAGCGTAAGGTCCCCATAGATGCAACGCAGAAGCATGCATTGTCCTTTAACCCAGTGTAGATATTCGGTAATATCTTACCATACCTTTTAGGCTCTCGTAAACAGAAGGGTGAGGGTTCCCCCAGCAGAGCACTATTGAGCATGCTCTATTTGATGTCATCAGTCTAATTGGCGCATTAAGAAGAGGCTAGATCTTAGAGTGTACTGTAGGGACGAGGTCCCTATCCTCCTTAGTGCATCCTCATAAGGGCCTGCCCTGTACACACATTTCCCCCTCAATCGATAAAAAAATAACACATTAGCTTTGCTTGCCGGGCCCATCACCATGTCAGCACCTGGGATGCACAGATATATCAGACATGCATCAGTATCGGCCGATATTTGCCTTGCTGACTGAAATCTGTACTGTACTACCCATAACAGCTGGAAAAGATGAAAGACAACGTGGACCATGTGGGAGTATTTTACAAACATTAGCATCGGCTATCGACCAAGTTATTAATTAAAAGATCTGTATCGGCCCAGAATTTCACAATCCATTCTGTACTTTCCATGTCAGCACGTCACATATATGCTGTTGTAATCCAAACCAAAATATTGCCGCGAAACATACATGAAATAGAAACTAAAACCTACACAGATCATCCCGGGCAACTTTGCACCACATGTAACCACCCTGCTTAATTTGTTTGCTCGTTTGCTTTTGTTTGCCCCTCTTTCCACCTTCCCTCTCTGTCTTCCATCAGAGACTTTACCACCTCCCTCCGTTCCCCTCCCCCAGCCCATGGCCCTCCAAGCCTCTTGCCCCCTCCGCTCCCCTGGCCCCCGCCCTAAATCTGCTCTCTGCTTATTGACACACCTCACTGCCTGATGTTGCACTGGCTGGGAAACCTTGGAAACAGCCGAAGCCCCAGCTAGTTTCAAGGACCACCTTTGTTATTCACACTATAAACCAAAATGTAGTTTTGCAAGACACTCGAACACAGTCGGCAGACTTTTCTTTTTTTTTTCTCTCCCCTCTAGTTGTTCTGGTGTGATGCTGTGTTGTCTCATCACACAGTTGGCCAGACAGTAGATAAGGCCCAATGTGACATTAGTCATTCTGCAAGACATCCTGGAAAAGATGCATTCCTCCATTTTACATTTGTCCTACTGTTAACGATCAGTGGCTAAATTCCATTTAGCTACATTTTAGAATAGGAATTAATTAATATTTACTTGCATTTATACATTGGTTTCCATGTTGGATAAACAACTATGTTTGTGGGGGTTATTTTTGTTCTCCCCCCCCCAACATCCTACTAGAGAGGGGTCATGTTTACTGACCTAACCTAATGAGCACCCTACCCGTGTTTGAAACTAGAATATCTCACTATTTAGCCAGCAACTTGTCAAGTTGAAGGTGTTATTTGTTTTCGCTTTGTTTGAAAAGCATGTTTGAAATGGTAATGATGCTCTGAATGCATCAACTCATCGTAATTATGCATTTATTGCAGACATTGCAACAGTGGATCATTCTATGTTATGGATTTATTTTTTTAATTCCCAGTATGCTTTCATTTAATGAATCTCCAGGTCTGGTCCAGCGATGTGTAATCATCCAGAAAGATGAAAACGGCTTTGGGTTCACTGTCAGCGGTGACAACCCAGTGTTTGTGCAGCTTGTCAAAGAAGGTAAGAATGTGTGGGTGCTCACAACGGACTGATTTCTTCAAATAAAGTGTAGGCAAAGGCTGTTTAGCCGCCACTGCTAGCCTTAACTGTAATAATAAAGGCATAGGCTCTTATTTTGGTGCATTGGTATCAAACTGTAATTCATAGCAGTGCACCATCATGGTGTCCTGCCTGTAGAGTCTGATGTGGCTTGTCGTCAGGTCACCAAAAAGCTGAACACGTAATAGCAGTTTAGAGAGACCAGGGAGACTCAGCCACTGGTGGATAAGTGATGGGGGGGGGGGGTTTGGAGCACTCTGTTTTATTGTCACGCACTTCGTTTATTGCAGGCACATTATTACAAGTCAATTTAATTTGATCTAAATCATTACTGTTTTTATGGCTTATATACAGTACGTACAGTATGTATAAAGTACATACACACGCACACTATATGTTGTCTTTTGGCTATTTCTCTTTTCATGCTAAAAGTGCATTTTTTCTTACATTATACAAATTGTACATTTAACTCCATGAAAAATTTATAAATATTTGTCCAGGCTAATCCAAAAAAGGTTAAATGATGAAAACATTTAATTCAAGACCTTAATCTGGTATTATTTTGTCTGGATTAAACTGTCTGGATACCTTACTGAATATTATAAATACAATTTAGCTGCAAACTGTTTATATTCTAGAATTGGTGATTGGTTAGAGGCACAAGTAATATCAATATCACATACTGTAGGTCTTTGTGACACAAAAATGACAAAAACCAAAAAGAAACTACAGCACAAATCACACATCGCCGATCAGACTTGATATACCAGTGAGTGATAACACTGTCACGTTCGCTAAAATGTCAAATGGATGCCTCTGTTGCTACAGTCCCTCTCCCTCCGCAGATTTGGATCTCATAATAACCCGTCTCAGTTCTAAATCCTTTTGTTTGGGGTGGAGCCGTGAAACCGGTCTTTCTCGTGCCATAACCACTGTTATGGTCTTTTTAAGTAACACTCAAATAGCACCTTACACCTAGTGGCATGCTTCATGGTGATCGCTTTGCCTGTTTGCGTGTTCTTCTTCTACTAAATGCTGTTCTCTCCGTTTGCCAGATGGGGCTGCTATGCGGGCAGGTGTTCAAACAGGAGACAGGATCATCAAGGTATTGTACTCAGTTCTCATATTTTCCTCCCAGTCCTAGGCTAATAAGTGAACTCTACACTGCCACCTTCTGGTTATGAAATACCATTGTACAGCCCTCCTTGCATACGCAGCTGGACGAGGGGTTTTATAGACTATATGTAGTTACGGCAATGGATATGATAGTCGAAAGCCATTTGGTATGATCTACCTTTGTGTTTTTGTTCTTTAGGTTAACGGAACCGTACTTACAGACTCTAACCATGTTGACGTGGTGAAGCTAATCAAATGTGAGTAGCCCGTGATTACCTGGCCTGATGTGGCCCGATGCTTTCGACGATGAAGTCATTCTCACACACACACTCTCTTACTGAGCCTCTGCCATTCCTCTAGCGGGCTCGTATGTGGCCCTCACGGTGTTGGGACGCCCGCCCGGGCTCGCCCAGATCCCCCTGTCTGAAGCGGAGCCAGAAGTGTTGGGAGCCAGTGTCTCGTCTCCCAACTCCCCGGCAGTGGAGCGACCGTACAGTCCCCTGGTCCGCGCCAACTCCACTGTGTCGCCATGGGTACCGTTGTTTATTCTGCTGCGTTAACTGCCCGCCACCTCCTTCACAAATAGCTCTGCTGATGCCACTGTGTCTGCTGTTTCCGTCTGACTGCCAGCGAACTGCTTCAACGCGTGTTTACGCAACGGCACAACATTTGTCCTAGCTTAAGCACGTGTTAGCTAAATTGACGGTTTAATTTGACTTCACAGGATGAAAACAGCCACAACAAGGAGAGGATCCTGCAGAGGAAGCTCTCAAGAGAGCTGCATGATTTGCAGGTTCGCTGAGATAGTCGTCGTATTAATATTGTTGTCCTTGGCCCGTTGTTGTGCATTGTACGGGTCAACCCTTGCCGAGGACTGTGGCGTTACGTTGTGATTTAACCCTGTCTAATAGAAAATGACGAGTGCTGTCATCTTTCCATAAATATAGCACAGCTTGGGTACGGCGATGTGCAGAGTGTCGAGGATCAATAAGGAATCTGTTCTTCCTCTGTATATGTCTGCACTCCCTCTGTGTGTAGAGTGTAGACTACAAAGTGAACTATAGCATGGTCTACCGATGCTGAGAATGAAAACTGAACTCCTCTCTAACCCCCAATGCCAACCCCAGGCCATGAAGGAGGAGTACGGTAGGAACCCTTCCCCAAAACTACTGAAGAAAATCCAGGAAGCTAAGAAACACATTCCTCAGATGCAGGGTCAGCTCTTCAAGGCCACTGGAGCAACGCAGGTAATCCAGATGGCCAGTTACACTTTTTAACCAAACGTTTGGTGCTATGAAGTCCAAAAGAAAGCAGCATGGCTTGTTTGCAAAGCGAAATTGTCTGTTATCTTATTGTAGCAGTTTCAAAAGTACATTTTTACTTTTGCGACCATGTCTGTAACTTGTCCGCTATAAATTACAAGATGAAACTGCACGTGATATTCTTTTAAGATGACGTTTGATGTGAAGCTAGTGCTTCGTGCACACCAATAATAATAATAACAATAACAACAACAGAGGCCAGTATGGTGTTTTGATGTGAGATTGTGTTTCCTCCCAGGATGCAGTTGTGGCGAGGGAGGCAGATGATGGCAGCGTGTTTGAGACCCAGCACAGTCCTTCCTCTAAGGGAGACAGCAGCACAGATGGATCGGGCAGTTCCCCCGTAAGACCCCGATTCCCTTCGTAATAACCATGCACACACTAAGGGGGGAACCCCGAGTTTCATTACACAAAGCTCCCTGCCTTCTGTTCCATCACACATTCTGGGTAGGGGTGTAAAGTAAATATCGATACACATTTTGTTAAAAGGGACCATGTACAAAATATATTAACCTCTAAAGAGAGAAAAGATACTAATTTCCACCTGCAGTCCCTGAGCAAGTTTACATACGTGTTACTGTTGTTTTTTGCAGCGGAGCCACACATTAGCATTGCTATGACAGTTTTCCACACTTTAGAAACCGCAATACATCACCTTGCTTACAGCATCGCAATATATCGCAATATTGCATCGTGGCCCCTGTATCGTGATACGTATTGTATCGCCAGATTCTTGCCAATACGCAGCCCTAATTCTGGGTGACGGGTGATCAGACAGTCGCTGGTTTGAACCCCGCTGCCTCCTGGCTGAAGGTCAAAGTGTCCTTGAGCAAGACAACTAATCTTAATTGCTTCCAGTGGGTTGGATGGTTCTTCTATGACTGACTCCACCATCAGTGAATGTGTGAATTTGAGACAATCCTGTAAAGCGATTTGAGTGGCCAGAAGGTTAGAAAATAATGATATATGTATGTATGTATGTATATGTGGGTGTGTGTATATATGCAGACCATTTACTGTACATATAAGTTGAAAAAGTTGTAATTTTTAAACACTTTTGTTTGTTGTGTTTAAAATAACTCCTTCCATTTGGCATTCATGCATTCTGCATCAGTCCCATTCTGCCACAGTGTGAATAAGAGTCTCAATTAGTTTACACAAGAATCAAAAGCAAGTATTTGTGTAGAAAATGTGTTATATAATTGACATTAAATTATTCTTGAAATCTTAAAGTTAAGTAACAGTAATATTATGTTTAATGAAAAGTGGCTACACTCAAGAATCTTTATGTAAAATCTCAATTTTTATGTTGAGGCAAATTAATATGATATATTTAAGGCATAAGTTCTACTCCTTTTTATTTAAATGTACTTTGAGTAAGTACATTAATGGTCCCCACATATTCCCCTTCTCTCAGATGTTTATACAATATATATTTACTAATGAGGGAGAGGTGTGCATCTGCAGCAGATCACCTCTCTGCTGTGCCGGTGTGACCGAGCTCATACATACCGCTCTAATCTGTTGCCCTCCACCTGCAGCTCTCTCGCGCTTTTGGTGTGGGGAATGACGGCATGACCCAGCGGGAGTCATTCTACCCCAGCCCTAAAGGCACTCCAAGAGGCAGCTTCAACTCCTGCCACTCCCCCGAGACAGAGGATGCTGTGGACCTGGTGAGTTAGTCCACGTGTTGAGAGGAGAGTTTGCTGGATGCTACTGGGTGACGTTTGCTAACTGGATGGCAGTCCACACACCGTGTACATAAAGTTGAGGGGTTAAGAGGTCTCTGCAAGGCATAACCATAATATCTCTCCTTGACCCACTCCCCAGGACTCTCTGTCCCCTGGCACAGTAAGCAGCCCCTCCCCCTTTCGTCTCATGACGCAGATTATTGGGGCAGAGGACGACTATTTTGATTCAGACCAGGAGCAGGTAATTTACTGCAGGCACTCTCGCCTATATCTGTGTCATGTGTAAGTATCACGTTGGACACAAATTAAGCAGAAGCTTTTACACTAGACTTTAAGATATGTCAGATAAGATAAGCAACAGGCCTGAACGTGTATATTCACTCTTTCACATGTGTAAGTATCACATTGGACACAAACTAAGCAGAAGCTTTTACACTAGACTTTAAGATAAGTCAGATAAGATAAGCAAAAGGCCTGAACGTGTATATTCACTCTTCTACGTGTGACAGGTTTACATTAACTGTTGTGCTGAACATATTTCAGACAAACGGCCAGTGTAACAGCTTCCAAAGCATCGAGCTGCTCAAGTCTCGCCCTGCCCATCTAGCTGCCTTCCTGCACCACGTCATTACTCAGTTTGACCCCACTCCACTGGTAAGACCCTCGTTTAGACGAGCTGTTGAACGTCAGACTCAGATTCCTTTGCTTGCTGTTGCCGTGTTCTCACCATGCGGCAATGTTGTTTACTGATCCTGTGAGGTCTTCTTGTCCTCAGCTGTGCTACCTGTACGCAGACCTGTACAAACACACCAACTCCAAAGAGACCAGACGAGTCTTCATGGACCTCCATGCGTTCTTCATCGACCGAGGGGCAGTGAGTGCAGTTTCTCTTCAGTACGGTCCAGATGCATACGCCGCTGAAACATGATCTCATCTTTCTTTCTAATCACACAGAATTTAAAAGTTGTTGTTCCCGAGTCGATCTCTTCGGATCTTGGTGAGTGTTCAAACGCTTTTCACGTGATTTGATTAATCGGTACCATTCATTTACACTCGGCTGATTTATCCTTGCCCATTTTAGCGGGCCAAGAAGCATAAAGCATCCTGTTTTGTAGTCCTTACAATGTTAAGCCACCACATCTGAGCTTCACCAGAGTTGAAGCTCAGATGTGCACCCATACCTGCGCCAATGTTCTGTCTGTCTGCACGTGATTACAGACAGGCGGAGGGCAGAGTTCATCCCGGAGGAAATTAGCAGACAGTATGTTCAAACACTGCAGGAATCTTTGTTGCCTGACGTCCAGAAGAACCTAGAGGATTTCAGGTGATTTCTGTATTGTGTGTTGCTCGTGTACACACTGTACACCATTAGCTTTAGTTTATTAGCATATACAAATGACCACATTAGCAAGAGCAACGCATGCTAGCGAGCCTGTTTAGCTAGAAAGATTGGTTAAACAAATGAAGAACGTAATAGGCGTAATAGTAGCACAGAGGCCCAGCCGAACCGCATCAAAACACAATTAGAGCTCATCAACCCTCGGGCTGACGTCAGTGAACGATGTTGAAGTCAGCGCCTGACCTGACAAAGTTGTCCATGCAGGCAGAAGCGCAGCATGGGCCTCACACTGGCTGAGGTGGAGCTGGCCCGGTTGGACCAGGAGAGAGTAAGAGACCGCGTTGCCCTCGAGAGAGAGCGCTCCTATGCGGAGAACATCCTGGCTAAGATAGACGATGTCCTGTGAGTACCACACGCACACACACAGGGTCTTTGTGGGTGGGTTCCAATACGCACAGTAAGGCAGTCTGTCTAATAATCAGACTGTTTATGTTCCCCCGTTTACTGCGGATGCTTTATTTACTTCTGTTTTATTCATAGGCTGACAACTCAGTCCACAGAGGATGAGAAATGGTAAGCATTGCGACACCACCACCGCCGCAGCAGAGCTTTTCCAAAGCAAAGATGAGAGAGCATTGTTCAAGGGATGTGGATAAGATGCTCAGATGGCTTCTATAACCATCTGTGTGCACGGCACGTTGCACGCACGTATATTGTATTCGTGTATTTGCAACTGTCAAGTATATCAATGACAAGTGTTGGGATCTGTTTGCACAAGTATGAATTAGTAATATGATTGAAGTGAAGCGAACGTGGCATTTTTCCCAGCACGCCCATATTAATGCACGCGGATCTGTGACTGGCCGAGATGGCCACATTTGAATATGCCATATGGTCCCGGCAATAGCCCAGATGGTTCGCACAGCGCGTGCCCACGATGGAATGGCGTTGACATATGGTCACAGAGTCACATTACGGACACTTGCTAGTGCAATTCCCTGCTCGTCCCGTGTCATTCTGCTGTTCACAATGGACCGCAGCGGCCAAGTAACGCGCTGTCCGTTTTCATTTAGCACTACAATGCAGTATGTCATCCTCACATACATGAAGCACCTTGGCGTGAGGGTCAAAGAGCCACGCAGCCTGGAGTCCAAGTGGGTCCGGATAAGCTTCCTGCCCAAGATCAAGGTACCGCATTATAATCCCCTTCCGGCGCTGACCCCCGCACACGCGTTCCCACAAACCAAGGTCTTTGTTGTGACACGTCACTCTTTGCCCCGCCATGTCCGTAAACCAAGTACAGATGCAGAAGAGCATCAAGGCTGAGAAGGAGGGAGAGGAGAAGGTGAAGAAGCCTAGATTCGGCATCCTTCCTCAGCGTCGGCCCAGCCGCATTGAAGCGGCGTCAGGCAAGTGATCGATTCTAGGGCTAGGGTGTGGTCTTGTGACCGCATAGACAACGGGACAGTTTATTTTGTTTGCTGGCTATTTAATATATGAACTGTTCCTTCCATCCTTCCACATTGTGCTGTTGCAGTAATATAAAATGTCATACATACAAATTAAATATGGTAATATGCCGTATCACCCATCCTTTGTTTATATACCAACACGATAATGCTGCTATGCTGCTCCAAAACGATTCTCCGGAAAGCACAATGAAAAGATTCCAATTCTCTTGTGCCCGGTGTTGCAGTGGAGGTTTTGATGGTTCTGTCTCCACGCAGCTGGCAAGACCGCGGAGGGCCGTCACAGACCCCAGAAGCAGTTGTCCCAGCCCACACTGGGGGCCAATGAGCACCAGGAATCTGGCCGTCTGAAAAGCAGTCAGTCCAGCGAGGGCTCGGAACTCACGCACTCCTCGTCTGTGACCACGTCGCCCCCAAACAGCGCCACCTACAGCTCAGACAATAGCAGAGACGCAGATACCTGTGAGCAACTGTCAGGGGCAACATGAAATAGAATAAGTGAAGTCACAAGGTGTGTGTTGTCAGAGTGAGAGTTGCATGTAAAGTCTATCTGGTCCATACAGGCGGGACTCCGACGCTGGGCTTCCCCAGGCTGGGTGATAGTCCTCAGGCAGACCTGCTGGACGGCCTGCCATACCCTGCGTCACACGCTGAGCCGTACGGCCTGGACCTCCTTCAGGAGGATGACGGAGAGACAGACAGGTGAGGAGCACCTAACAGCTGATTGGTTACCGTTACCGTTTACCTCACCGATGCTGATTGCAATGGTTGATTCCCGTGTCCCTCGGTTTGTATTGATCTCCTCCCAGCAGAGTCCTGGAGGGGACACCCAGGGCCACAAGAAGGTAAGCCTTCAGGTTTCCATTCTTGGTGTCCATCTGTTTTGTATGAGCTGCCCTCTTGGCCAGGTCTCTCTTGTAAAAGAGTCTGACTCAGAAACGGGACTTTCTTGGTAAAATACAAACAAGTAAAGCAATATGGTGCTT
>JAODTR010029977.1:13049-22080 GCA_025399935.1 Amblyopsis rosae | reverse complement strand
ATGTCGATTTTATTGAAAATCAGTATTATCCCAGGGTAGGCTGTGCCTACCCTGCCTACCCAGAGTGCACGTGCCTGTCAAATATGGCTTGTGTTGCACATATTGAAGCAGTCCCTTCCCAGGATGCTGGGAAATACGTTTCAGAAATACTACAAGCTGATGAATCCACCTTCCAGTAAGCACGACAACACACGCTCACCAGTAACGAAGCATATACAGCAGTGCAGTGACACGCTAGCCCATTGTCAACAGCTACAGTATCAAGGAGAGCAGTGAGTTTATGCAAGTCAACATCAACTTGGCGGTGATGGCATTTGTTGGGATGGCAACGCACACAGATACTGTACACACACACACATACTATATGCATGTCTATGCGTATGCACGTGCATACAGGCACGCACACAAACGCACACACACAAAGGCACTGTGTTGTATAGGCACCTCTCAGGCATGTTCCAGGCTCATTGTCCATTTAGTATAATCTTTGGTTAACACATGCCTATCCTGTCTGGTCTACCTGGTAACATCCTCAGCACAGCAGTAGGGGCGGAGGCCTATATGGCGGCTACTGTATATCGGAAGTTACATGTTGTTTTCATCACTTTGCCCCAACCATCACAACCTTCGTGGCATTTTTAATAGAGACGATGGTACAGAGGGACGGGCAAAGGGGCCTTTAATGGCACCGTCCTGCATTTGCAGCGCTCTGGGGAAAAAAGATTCCCCCTACAGAAGGCATAGTTCAGTCAAGCTGCCGTCTACACCTCCTACGTGTTCAACATAAACAACCCTGAATAAAGTCCCACCCCCAACACAAGCTAAAGAGAGAATAGCAGATAGACAACTGTTTATTTGTGTGTTCTGTATCATTCTCTTGTGGCGGCTTATGATCAACACTGGCTTTTGCTCAGATGGCTTAATGGTATATTAGAAGGGCTCTACTGTGATCTCTTGATCCCTCCCTGCCTTTAGATAATCAGCCATCACATACAATACACTTGCAAAAGCAAAACATTCTGTAGGTCCATCGCTAATGCCTCAAAGGTACCTTGAAATGCGATATCGAGAGCATGAAGCCAAAGGGGCGAGCGTGTAAGCGTCCTTGAGTGACATGCCTAGCTCCTGTCTGCTTCTTTTAGTTGTACTCATTGACTCATTGCACCGTTTATATTCAGGCATTTACTGTAATGGTGTCATTCTGGATTTTGTTTACATAAAGCACACGTTATCTTACTTCATAGTCACATCATTAGTTACATTTCGATTTAGTAACTGATGGTCGATTTTATGTGAAGTGTCAAGAGCGGGAAATGCAGAAATGGATTATAAACATGAAAGCGGACATAAGAAACAAATAATTTTAAATGCAGCCGAAATGCAAAGCTTCAATCAATGTTTGACTTGTGAGATGATAATCCATAGCCTTCTGACAATGCATATGTAGCCTATTGATATTAGGCCTATCCCTGATCTCCTAAATGCTTATAGGCTAGGCTACTCCTGCAGCGCATTTCACTGTTGCAATTTAAATTGGGTTAAATGTAGAAACAGCGTGCTTCAAAATAGGCTATTATTGTTTTGTGTATTATTATACTGCTTTCACAACTCTGCATTGGGGCTCACTGTTGCCTTGTTACACCATTGCATGGGATATTATTACATAATATATTGCGTTTTAGGAGCATTATTTGGACATGTATAATACAGGATATAGCACTTGCATCTCCATTGTTTTTTTGTTTTTTTTTATAGTTTGTTACATACTGTATGGCTTCTTGCCTTTTTCAGCTCTGTTAGAAAACTTTGAATAAATCATACAGTATTTTAAAGCGAAGACGAAATGTGGCTCCAACTGTTTTTCAATTTTCCATATTTTGGAACAATACTTACAGTATTGTTAAGTATTTATGAAAGTATTACATACATTGCAATTTATGTAATATGTCTTTGTACAGTAAATCACATACGATAAAAGCATTTACATAATAATGCAGTTGTAAATGATGGAAACGGATTATTATGATCAATAAAACACAAAAATAATCTGGTGTTCATACACAGTCCTGGCTCTGTAAATGCAAACACAAACAAATTGGTGCAGACCGCACCACACAACACTATTCCAGCCTGCCACCTGCAATGCATGTCCAATATGTGGAGCAAAGCATCTGAGGACTCAATATTGGTGTAAGCTACGACTCTATGATGTTAATTAAATAAATACTTGGCAGGTGATTGGACGAACCTGTGAACCAGCAAAGCCTAAATCCACTTTTGCAGTAGAAAAATCGGGAGAAGAGTGAAAACCTAGTTTTCCATTGACAAATGTCTTTGCTCTTCTAATCAATTATAATAAAGCTGAGGCTATATTGCATCACCTGCGTTAACCTCTGTAGGACTCGCCATTGTTGTTAACAAGTCGCCTTCGTCACACCTAAGCCACGCCCGTAGCTAAGACTGACTCTCGAGGCAAGTTAAACTGAAGGGGGTGAAAAGTTAGCTAACTTCTCACCCCCTTCAAAGACTTTAAAGTGAAGTCCAGCACATAATTTATGCGTGGACCGATGTGCTGTTTGAGTTAACAGACATTCCATCAAACTGACGAGAAGGTATTAGAAAGGACTTGACACATGTAATAGCATCACATTCACTGGAGCCGGTTTGGTGTTGGCGTTTGACCTTAAACAAACCTCTATTTAAAAAAACTCCCTTTAAAGAGGCAATCTGAGATTATGTTGTGGCCAAACAGTTTTGGTGTCAAACAGCAAGATGCGACTAGCAGTTTCCTCAACTGGAAACTCGGCACGTGACTGGCACCCCAGAGCATGTGCATTTAGTCATGCTCACATGCAGCTCACTTGCGGGTCATACCCTGTGGGACAAAATGTTGCATAGTCAGTTATAAGGGAATTCAAGTCAAGACATGTAATGTAACACGTACCGAATTTACAGCATACAGTTCGTACAGTGCATGTCACAAATACATCACTGAAGAAATGTCTATGTTGATCCACACTGTTCTTTGACTACAGTATTTCACTATTATTCAGCTTGCTTTTTGTCAGGCAAAGCATCACATTCTGGTGCTTGCTCAACCTGATCTACTGATGATGTCCTTATCTACTTAACATGCAGACATCTAAACGCGCGCGCGTGTGTGTGTGCGCGCACGTGTGCTTGTGTGTGTGCGTGTGTGCATGTGTGTGTGCACGTGTGTATGTGCATATGTTTTGGGGGAGATGCTTGTAGAAATCAGCAGGGATGCAACAGTGACATATTGATGGCAGCCAGAGGACTCATTAATGGTGTTAGATGTGCGTGCGTGTGTGTGTGTGTGTGAAATGATGAGTGACCCTGGAGGAGTGACATTGGTTATGTAGTTGTTAGTCAACTTGAATGCCTTGGGCAGTTAGAGTAACTCTGAATATAAACATGGAGACAGTTTGTTCTGTCTGTGAACCATCGGTCCAATAATAACCTGCACAAATTCAGACAAGGTCAAGTTAAAGTGAATGTTCGTAGAATGAGAGAGACATAGCAAAGCTGCCTACAGTATTACATGAATAATGTAAGGTAACATTTCTCACTCAGAACAATGATGTTGGATCAAAACCCACGTTACCTCAACGGTGCAAAATTCTTTCCGATAGATATGGGAAAGGAGACAACTTAAAACTGTTATAACACTTAACACCACACCATTTGAAGATGCCAGGTGTTTTTATAGCAAGTCAACATCTGCATTAATATAGCTCACATCATATTATGCCTGGAATTTACATCTGTGACCTCAACAACAACATGTTGAGGCAAACCACTGTCATGCCACACAAAATGTGAGCTTGATGAAAAAAAATCCATTCAGTGCTGGTCACATATGATTTAGCCCTATATACTAAGGTTATAGCACTATTCTGCATGCCATGCTCTGTACAGGAATGCACTCTCCTTGAGAAAATTGTAATAGTCAGCTCCTGGGACAAATGTTGCTACTGTTAGCCAAATATTGTGAGGGGACCTTCCTGGGTTCTCCCTCTATATAATGTCTATTCTCAATGCAGGGAGTGCGCATCTGGTCTGATACAGTTGTTGTGTGCTTACTACAGCTGAAGACAACATGTTTCCATTTGCAAATGCTTGATTAAAAAGATATTTGAATAATGACAAGAACAAGATGAGCATTGTAATTCAATGGAATTCAATGGAATGCTTCCGATCTCTTAAGTGAGCATTTTGCAGTGGAGGCTGACTAACCCCCAATTTCCACCAGACGCGTCTCTGTCGAGTTCCGGCTCCATCACGGAGCACTTTTCAATGCAGGTGAAGCACCAAAGCGTCTCAGAACCGTCTCAGGAGCGTCCCATAAAGCGTATCAGAAACGTCTCTCCGCTCGGCAAAAAATAGGCAGCAGTTCTATTTTTGACGGAGGCGCTTCTGGGACGCTTCTGAAAGCGACCAAATCAGACAGATTGGTTTGTTGCTATGGAAACTCAGCAAAAGCACAACAAGACGCTCTGCTTCTGACACGCTGCCGGTGGGGCAGGATGCGGTGCAGATGACAGAGCAATCACGCAGCACAGAGACGCACCCAGTGGAAGTCAGGCGTTAGGCCGTGATCACATGCGATCACATGAAGGCACGGCCGCTTCAGAAGCGCTTTGATAAACCCCTGATCACAGAGAGATGGGCTGCCTGTGCCAAAGAGAATGGTTGCCTGGGCCAACTGGAACACTGACGAACAGCACGACTCTGTGCCTTGCGCCCGCCTTAGCCGCCTAGCCCACCTAGCACGCCCGCGCTTCTCATTGAAAATGAATTGAAAACTAGCGGGTCACGCTTCCCGTGTGAAAAGCCCTTTAGACTGCCCCCCCCAAAGACAGGAAAGCCCCTCCGCCTACCCCCTTCTAACAATTGACTGTTGAACCCTCTCTGTTCCCATTCTCACTGGTAAAGCCTTTTATTAACAGCAAAGGTGCCACTACAGTGATCAGATGAGGAGGCAATCTGGCTCCCATTGTGACCAGATCTCAGACAAGTTTGATCCAGATCGCTCACGTAAAAAAAAAAATATATAAAAATTACAACAGGATGTCTCTTAAGCCAACAATATTCAGTATCTAGTAGGGCTGGCCCCAAATATTCGATTATTCGTTCGTTGGGTACGTATTCGATTTAAATATTGGGATTCAAGTAATCCCTACTGTCTCCATATAAACCCACATGTTGAAATGTAATTGACTGCCCTACACTGTGTCATCAACACAACTGGCTCTGTTTGTAAGAAGAGGGTGAGGCTATTCATTCAACACACACTATTATTAATTTGAATACTCAATCTGAAATACCATCAAGTATTCGAAACATGTACAATGGTATTCGGGACAGCCCTAGTATCTAGTATTAAAATAGTTGTCTGTTGCTAGATCACAATCCTGCCAGAGCTGATCATTCATTATCCAGATACAAATAACATATTAATGAGTACAAGTGTAAGTGGAATCTCAGTCAGGGACATATTGAGGCCAATTAACTGCAGTTAACTATGCATTCAATAATTGCAATTACCTGTCATAAGAAGGCTGGAATAAAACCCAACAGGACCATCATAACAAAACTGTACATACATTTTTTTCTTAGATCTATCTAGAGAGATGCTATGTATGTATAGTTTTGCATAATAGAGTAATAAAGAGCTAAAAAAATGTATGCGAGAATACCTTAGAAGGCCGATGACCCAGCTCTCTGAGGGGGACCTGGGAGAACTTTAAATGTTTACACCTGACTAATGGCTTCTTTTCAACCTCCACTGATTAACTAAAAAGAATGAAAAAACTCTGGGGGAGAATTTATTCAGTGCAAATTAGGTATGTTATCAAAACACACACACACACACATAACACACCACAAACCCATTTGAACAAGTAAGGAACACCTTTAATCTCCTCTTATTTTTCTGACTAATATGCAGCTACAGTAGTTTGAAGCCTCAAATGCACAATATATACAAATATACTGCACCCATAGGAAAACCAACCAATGCATGTAAATAAATGCAATTATATGCATGGGCACATGTGCAATTGCATACGTTTTACACACACACACAAACACACCACAAACCCATTTGAACAAGTAAGGAACACCTTTAATCTCCTTATTTTTCTGACTAATATGCAGCTACAGTAGTTTGAAGCCTCAAATGCACAATATACACAAATATACTGCACCCATAGGAAAACCAACCAATGCATGTACATAAATGCAATTATATGCATGGGCACACGTGCAATTGCACGTGTGTTTTACACACACACGCACGCACACACACACACACACACACACACACACACACACACACACAAACTCGTTAGAGTGTGAATCTCAGGGTAGTGGTTTGTGAAATGCAATTACATTCATAACCTGTGTGGATGAGCATGTATGAGAGAAAAAAGTGAGGATGAGAGAGACTTGTAGAAGCATGTACTGTAGCATATCCTTGTTGCCATAGCAGTAGATTCAATCCCATTCCTGTATTTGGCTGTCATAGGTTTTCTATGCCAGTTACCTTGTATTATAAGCCAATAATCATAACATTACTGCAGCTGTAAAGATTACCCTTGTTTAAAATTGACAGCAAACCTAATCTGTGCATAATTAACTGCAGTATATGTGTGATTTTTACATATCATTTCCCGGTTGATTTAAAACATTATCCTATTCAAACCGGGGGCACTAACTGTAATTATACAATGTGAAATGTAATAAAAGCACTTGGTAGGATTCCGGGTGCAACATTGGGAAACCCAACTATGACAATTAAAGCTTTATTGTTATTATTATAATATATTTTTTAGCTGTCTTCAGTTTGGTTGACTGTACTGTACACTCACGGATCATTCCGATGAAAAGCTTAGTGTGGTTTATTTTCTGGCAAAGAACTATGCATTGAGTATACTTTAAGGGGTAGAATTGCTTTGAACTATGCATTTCAACAGAAGGACAGGCCATCATGATATACTGCAAGCGTTGCAATAAGTCTATTTGTCGTTAAAAGGTTTAAAATTGTTCCACCTTTGGCACTACACAGTCACACAGACACCATAGTATCTTTAGTGTGCCTATAGCGTTTACCAGTGTGAGTAAGTCTGCACTTATTCATATATACACAATATACTCTACCATGTATCTGTAACCTTTTGGTTACTTACAGTGTTTTATATATGAACAATGTGTTCATATATAAAGTAAAATAAAAATAATAATTCTTAAACGTCTTATACAGTTTTTCTCCACTTCTCCAAAAGCCACTTGTATATTAGTCCAACCAGAAAGCACACAAAAAACGCATAGCACAGAGAAGAGGACCATCTAATCCAGTACATGAATACATGAATGACAATGAAAAGAACTGAAAACAGAAGCAACCTCTGGGTCAGCGTACTTAATTTGAAAAGCTTGCTGGTAGTTTAGTCATGAACCATCCAAAGCCAGACAGACACGTTCAGCTCATAGTGGAAATTTAACTATTACAATGAAAAGAGAGAAAGTAAATTGTTGGCATTTCTTTACGAAAAATCTAACACCGCAGTGATTCATGCAGTTTATAGGAAGAGAAGTTCATGGTTACACACAATTTAAGTTTTGAGAAAATTCATGGCAAAATTTGCCTTCACTGACTTCAGTGTATATACATATATATAATATATACATATTTTAATGAACTAAAAGCTCATGTTTTTTGACAGTGGGCTTGTTCTGCACATGCAACAAACACTTGCTGTGCACATCACACTGAAACTCTCTACAGCAACATGCCTATTAAGTATTACATTGCGACACACACTGTGACATTATTGCATGTCTCAATGTAATATATGTATTAATGTTAATAAATTACCCAAATCAAGTAGTACTGATATCTCCCTTTTTTTTCCTTCCGTCCATATTAAAAGGGATGCGGTGAGTTAATCAGTCCAAAAGCGAAGTGGGCATTATGTATGTGCACGCGGTAAGGTGCACACACACACACACAGGTTCTCTACAGAAGCGTGCAGGCTCACAGGGGGATATCAACGGTATCAAATGTGCTTTGCGGCTATCGATCTTGCAGTGTGTATCCTCACAATGAAGGCCAGCCTTGAATGAACAGCGCACACTCAGCAAAGAAAATAAATAAATACATTTAAGAAAGAAAGAAATCACAGCTCTCCATCCTGTGCTGCTTCTCCCATGTTTCCCCTGTAGTGGTACGCAGGGATACAATTCACCCCACAGAGATGGAAACCCAGAGCTTTCAGGAGAAGAGGGTGCTTGTTCGTTGAGAGAGAAGCTTTATATTCCTAAATAAAAACATTTTGTTTTTAAAATGGTACACCCAAAACAAAACTGTCCTTTTTCAAGTTTTGGTGTGAAACTTGCGCCCCCATTCCCGGCCCTCTCACAGTCCTCCCACTGAGGTCGTACAGAGGTCATTCACACTTTTGTGGATATCTACGTTTGAAAGTATATAAAAGGTGAGTTGGGGTAAGAATGTGAGCCCTAGGGCCTCTGTGACACAGTCAAGGAGGGTAGCTTTGCCTGAGAGCATGGAATGCTGATCGAAGAATTAAAAACAATGGAAAACATGTTAATTGTATTAGTGAATATCTGTAGCTCTGGCAGGGGAAAAGCCATTGCTTTTGTATGTGTGTGCGTGTGTCAAGACAAGATGGACACTCACCATTCATTCTGTATTTTGCCTTCCCTCTCTCTCCCCATCTCTTTGCTCTGCAGAGCACGTCCACCCCGCATGTGCACAACAAACTGCCTTGTGTTGCGTTCCCACAACGCGTATTCAAAAATCGGTGGAGCTGCTACATTATGTACGTCGAGCACCGTGGTTGCCTCGTCTTGTTTATTGCCGTCTTTTCCACAGCGAGTGTATTGGTGTTCACAAACGCCTTCACTCGCTAACGTTGGCAATGCCGCCACACAAATATATGTCTGTACAGACCATGCTGTAGTGTGCGCACGCTTGCATGTGTGTAAA